>SJYT01061160.1:0-32582 GCA_006410635.1 Cephalophus harveyi | reverse complement strand
ATTGGTCTTTTAAAAGACGTATGGGAATATAATGTTAAATTTTTATTTCTATTTAGTTAATATTAAGATTTTCTAGTTTTGTAATCTCATGTAATCATTATAATGACACTTATGTAACTCCTGATGTTTATAATAATATTATTAGTATTTCCAGTTTTGGATTAGGTAACTGAGGTAAAGGGAGGTGGAATAACTTGTATTTCCAGTTTTGGATTAGGTAACTGAGGTAAAGGGAGGTGGAATAACTTGTTTAACATCATGAGCTCAAGACTGACAGTCAAGATTTGATAATAGGCAGTTCAGTGTCAAATATCTACCTACTGGGGAACATACTGAAAATATTTCCATGTGGGGGATGGGATCACAGTGTGAAGAGCCCTGATCTATAACATAGAGACAGTGATAAGGTTCCCCAGAGAAAGAGAACCAATAGGAGGTATATATAATAGAAAAAGATTTGTTATAAGGAATTGGCTTGCATGATTGTAGAGGCTGAGGAATCCAAATTCTGTAGCTAGGTGGACACCCCGGAGCTGATGGTATACTTATAAGTCAAGTCTGAAGGTCTGAGCACCAGGAGAGATGGTGGTGTAAATTCCAGTCCAGAAGCTGGCATGCCTGAACCCCAAGAATTGTCAATATTTTAGTTCAAGTCTGAAGGTAGGAATAGACCAATACTCTAGCTTAAGCAGTCATACAGGAGTTCTCTCTTCTTAGTATTCCTTCACCGGATTAGACATGGCCCCCTCACATTAGTGCATGCCATCTGCTTTACTCAGTCTCATGTTAAGTTCATCCAAATATATCCTCATAGACACACCCAGAATACTGTTCGACCAAACATCTGGGCACCCTGTGGCCCAGTCATGTTGATACATAAAATTACCCATCACTTGGCAGGATATCTCTTACTAGTTAAATCTGTTTTGTCCTCTGTGCTGTTGTGAAATTATAGTCTTACATGGATGGTGAAGTGTAATCCTAGCACTGAGGTGCTGGTGGACATCCAATGTTTACAGCTTTCTCGATCTGCGTAACATGCCCAAGCCACTCTCTATGTCCTGGGCCATCTCACTCTATGCTGTTATATGCTTTTAGTGCTTCAGTTTTTATGAAATTTCTTTTGTATCAATCCACTTTTCTTACTAAAGCAATCCTGGCCTTAAACAGAAATCTTGCTGATGAATATAAGCATTTTTGAAATGTTTTTTTGAAAACTAGAGCAGTGGACACTGAGACGAGCATTTGAGAAAGCTGGATTTCCTTATTGTCTTTGCTCAAAGGGAGGCACCCCTCAAGCTCTCTGCTTGCTCACCTTGGTCAGTGAGGATGTCTGCTCATTCAGTTAGCAACATTTCTAATTGTATTAATTTTCTTGGGTGCTGTTTGGTTGAAGCAGGGTGAGTTTGAAGGCTAAACTATTTCAGGGCATGTGTCCATTTCATTTTTCATCCTAAATCGTTATCTGCTCTGGTTCCAAATCTGTTACGTTTTCTCTAAAAAGTGCAGGTAAGAGAAAAAAGAAAGATACTAGGCAAAGGTCAGTGTGGATTGGGGGGCCTGCAGAAAAAAGAAAGATACTAGGCAAAGGTCAGTGTGGATTGGGGGGCCTGCAGGCTCCCGCTCAGAACTGCTCTGTTCAGTCTCCTCTGGAGTGTGGCAAATGAGGACAGACACCTTGGTTGTCAGGGCATAGTCAGAGCCCCAGGACCGTAAGGCCAGGAGGAGGAAGCAAGGGTCAGTACCAGAGAAGATAATCAGTCTCAGCCTGCCATCACCCACCCTCACAATCCCCTGCAGCCTGCTTCCCTTGTGGAAAATAGGTCTCTGGGGTACGTGGGTGGCTGGGGATAGAGGCAGAGAAGCTGCATACCATGTGTTTGGCCCTGGCTGGCTCAGAGAAGAGCCCTCTGGAAGTTTTGCTGAAAATCAAGGAATGTGGGAGGGAAGATGTTCGCAGAATGAAAGTAGTGAAGCTGTGTCGGGGCAGCCAGAGTCAGAACAAAGGAGAGCTCCTGAAATGCTCATTTGACTCATCCACTCCCCGCCCCCCGCCTCCCCAGCTCCCCAGCAATCTTGGCAATCTTCTACCCTATCCTCAATTGAAAGGCAGTTGGGTTGTTACACACTGCAAGCCCAAGAGCCTGGAGAGAGAGATAATGCCAGAAGGGGTCTGCACAGGGGATCCTACAAAGTAGAGTTGTTTGAATAACAAAAAGCAAAGAACACAATAGGAGACCAATCTGGAGGACTAGGGCAGAGCTGAGGAGCCCTGAAACAGCAGAAGGGAGATGCAGGAAATGGCATATAAAGCAACTGTGGTTTCTCTAAAAGTGGGCTTTTGCTTTATTTTTCATCTCTCAAAAGGTGTCAACTAAAGAAAACCTTACAGCTCCTGTGGGCTGCTGGATCTCAAAGGGAAATGAATTATTTAGGAGCGTGATGAATAGTTCATCAAACCTTCCTCCAACAGGGTTGCTGCTTAGGCTCAGAGTAATTGGTCATGAGCGGAAGGGGGCAGGCCCTTTTCTCGATGATTCTTTCTTCTTCCGCCCACCTAGGAGAGGGGGCAGAAGTGGGAGGGGGAGGGTGACAGCCCCAGGTTGATCTTTTATCTCAAATGGAAAGAACAGACCGGCAGAACTCAAAACAGAGGTCATTCCTAGGACCGGCCTGCAGGGGGAGCCAGCGACCTACAGTGAAGCAAGCTCTCTTCCAAAGGGAGCCTCTTCCCTGGGAGGGCTCCAAGGAAGCCTGAGTTGCCCTGAATCCCAGTCTCCCATCCGGTGGAGCAGGCATCAGGCGCTTGTGAGACCATTTCAGCCTCCTCTTTCCCTGATTGCAGGCCCTGGGGGCTTCTGGAGTCTGTAGGGTGAAAGTTGGCTAACAGGAAGAGAAATGCCATGCCACATCTAGCCGCAGAGATCTGCATCCAACCCCGCCTTTGAACAGCCTTGTTTAACCCCCACCCCAGTCTTCCCTCCCTCCGCTGCTGCTGTCTCCCACACAGCACCCCCCAATCCACACCCATGGAGCTGCACATTTAGTGGAAATATTCAAAGGGATGGGCCCAGCCTTATGAAAACAGATTTCAGACTGCAGAAGCTGCCTCTCTTTAAAGGCAAAGAAAGAAAGGGCATGGTCAGAGTTTATACAATCGCTGATGGGATTGGAGAAAGACAGACAAGAACTGTACTGGCCTCAACCTGATCAATAGATAAGGTGAGAGGCAGTTGAATAGACCACCTCCCTTTAGTCTGTCAAATGTGGGTTCAGATCAGGGCTCTGGACTAAGCTGTTGGACCTTGGACTGGTTCACATAACCCTTCTGAGCCTCAGTTTCCCTGTCTCTAGCTCAGGAATAACACCTGCCTCACAAGGATACTTGAGGATTAAATGAACTAACTTTTGCAAGGTGATTGCTCTATCATAAGCATTTGATAAATGCTAGCTATTGCTGTTGTTATTTATATTATTATTATTCTACTCCCAGGTTTGCCATAGATCCCATGGGCAATTGATCCCATGGGCAGAAGAATGTCATTGGCTCTGGGAAAACCTACTCCTTGCTGTTGGAGAAAAATATTCATGTCCCGGTCATAGGTCCTCTCTCTTTTTCTAGGTGCTGGTTGGTTTTTCTCATATCAAACTGCTGTTTTAATTCTAATGTTTTCTCTCTGTCTCTCTCCTTCCCTTCTACCTCTTGTGTTCAGGGAAAACTTTTCTGAGGTCTGAGGCAGTGTCTGCCTTATAGCGCTACATTTTATTATTAAAGGATTTGCATTCTATTACTAAGCCCTGCTGGCCCAAACTTCATTACCTACCATTCTAAATCAAACTTCATTTCACACAAAGAAGACTAACTTAACGACACACACATGCACAAACAATAATAAGGGTCCCGGTTGACTCCCATTCTTCCAAAAGATTTAGAAAATCATTTAGTACAATTATTCCTAATATGCTGCCCATCAACTCTGAGATAGGTCTGTTAAAAAAAAAATACAGCTGCAGTTATTTCACATAAAGTAATGGATTAAGATGATAAATCTGAGGAGACCTGCCTTGCAAAGTTAGCGTTGAACTAACCCAATCCTTTTTCATCATTGGGAATTGCCACTTTTGACACAGGGGATGTGTCCTAAGTAGGAGCACGTTACGTCTCCCAGTAACTGAGAAAACTAGCAAACATGGGATCGATATTGTGGGCATCTTGTGAGCTCCGTTGCTAAAGGAGCTTGCTTAACTGTAGCTGGCTGTTTTTTTTTCTGCTCAGTGCTACAGTGTTCTCTGTGGCTGAGGGACGGCAAGCTTGCTGTCAGTTAAGGAGCCTCAGGTAAGAACAAATCATTCTCAGGCTTCTGTGTGTGAGTCAAGGTCTCTGTGGCGAGGAGGCTTCCAAAATACCCACTATTAGGTACGATTGTGTGTTCATTCACCACCTTGGTGTTTACCCCTAGCATCCACCCTATTATAGGCGAGGAAACTACAGAAAGGACTAAAGCATATTCTCTGCCCTCAGGGAGCTTATAGTCATCATGGAGACAGGCACATAAGTCCAAATTAAGAGGCAAGTAGTGACTGCCTCTGGCAAACCTCTGTGGTGGGTCCTTCACGCCATCTGCCTTTAATTATCCAGCCGAAGTAGAGCTGAGAACTACAACTAAAAATAATTCCACTTCTTGAGTGTTGCCTTTGTGCCAGGGACTTTACACATATTACCTCATTCAATCCTCACAGAAATGGTATCAGTCAGCCAGGACTGCGGTAACTGGGTGACTTAAACAATAGTATTTATTTTTTCGCAGTTTTGGAGGCTGGCAAGTCTAAGATCAAAAGCGCCAAACAATGAGTTCCTGGTGAGAGCTCTCTTCTTGGCTTGAGGCAGTGAGTGGCCTTCTCGTTCTGTGTTCACTTGGCCTTTCCTTACCCCGTGGTCATGGAGGGAAGGCCACAGTCCTACCGGTTAGGGCGCCACTTTTATGACCTTGTTTCACCTTCTGTATGTGTGTATATGCTCAGTTGTTCCTGACTCTCTGCGACCCCATAGACTGTAGCCTGCCAGGCTCCACTGTCCATGGGGTTCTCCAGGCAAGAATACTGAGGAGGGTTGCCATTCCTTTCTCCAGGGAGGTCTTCCGAACCCAGGGATGGAACCTGAGTCTCCTGCATTGACAGGTGAATTCTTTACTACTGAGCCAGCTGGGAAGCCCCGTTTAACCTTAATTACCTCCTAAAGACCCTGTCTCCCATGCAGTCACATTGGGAATTATGGTTTCAACATACGAATTTGAGGGAGAGGGAGATAATTCAGTCCATAGCAGCAAGCCTGTGCCTTAGATAATGTTATTCTCATTTTCCAGATGAGAGAACGGAGGCTCAGAGAGGTTAAGTGACTTCTCCAAGGTTACCCAGCTAAGAAATTGCAGAGATGGGCTCCTAGGTTTATGTGATGAAAGGGCAACTGCTTTCTGCTGTGTCCAGTTGCCTCTTGCATTAGCTAGGCACTTCCCACACTACTGGGTGGTAAATTTTGAGTCACTGTGAGAAGACTTTGACGTCTGAGATAATTAGAGATGGTAGCATATTTTTAAGGTAATGAGGCCCTCATCTTTGAAAGTGTTAAGATGTCAGATGCTATAGAGGGGGCTCTGGAACTGGCTGGAAGGTTGTAGTGAAGCAATGATTTTCAAAGTGTGGTGAGTGAGGGAGTGGGCTCTGGGATGTCCATACTTACCCTGGCTTTAATCTGAGCCATTCACTGTCCATCTGTTATGATAACGATAGCCAATATTTACTTACCCTGTGGTCATGGAGGGAAGGCCACAGTCCTACCAGGTTTTTCAAGCTTCCTGTTTGCTCAATTCATTTAATTATCAAAGCAGTGCTCTGAGGTGGGCACTGTTATTAGCCATTTTACAGGTGAGAAAACAGAAGCATGGAGAAGTGAAGACACTTGTCCGCAGTCACACGGATAGGGTAAGCGGTAGCTTGGAGAAGGAAATGGTAGCCCACTCCAGTATTCTTGCCTGAAGCATTCCATGGACAAGGAGCCTAGCAGGCTGCAGTTCGTGGGGTCACAAAGAGTCGGACACAACATCGTGACTAACACTTTTACCTTCCCCTTTCCCTACCTGAGTCCTTGGCCCTTGACTCTCTTCCCACACCATTTTCTACACACAGAAGCCAGCTCATCCCCTGGTCCCACCCAGTTTGAGCATCAGCTGGGATTAGGGTTTGTTGGACACAGTTGATGAACTGGTGGGGCATGTGGGCCTCCTGAGGAGGACCCTTTCCCGGGAAGCGGGAACCATGCAGGAGTGATGGGCCACACCAGTGAGAGAGCCATAGTCGTCAGATGGGAGGGAAACCTAGCACTGTGCAGCACACTTGTCTTTATCCCAGATTTGTCTCCTGGCCAAGACAACCATGGACTCATGCCTCAGTGCTGTGGAGACGAGGAGGGAGGTATGCACAAAATCAAGAGCGCTGGTTCATGTAAAACTCCATATGACACCTGAGCACCAGCAATGCAGCTTAAGTATGGCTCTAACAGAGTCAAGCCTGATTAGAGTCTGCTGCGGCTTGGCTTTCTGCCAAGCAAGGAATATAAGTTTTTGTTGGAAAGGGAATATAGAATAGGGGACAAACATGGTGTTTATTTGGCTTTGTCAGTGAAGAAAGGGGAAGCAAAATACAGTACTCAATAGAGTATGTGACCAGAAAGAAACTAAATGTCTATGAACTGCATATAAGCTTGTCATTAGAGATTGTTGGAGAAGGCAATGGCACCCCACTGCAGTACTCTTGCCTGGAAAATCCCATGGATGGAGGAGCCTGGTGGGCTGCAGTCCATGGGGTTGCAAAGAGTCAGACACGACTGAGCAACTTCACTTTCACTTTTCACTTTCATGCATTGGAGAAGGAAATGGCAACCCATTCCAGTGTTCTTGCCTGGAGAATCCCAGGGACGGGGGAGCCTGGTGGGCTGCCATCTATGGGGTTGCACAGAGTCAGACACGACTGAAGCGATTTAGCAGCAGCAGCAGCAGCAGAGATTGTTTCCATACTTTCTGAATAGTGCTATTAATAAATCTACCGTATAGCATTACTGGGTGGATTAAACAAGAAAATGTATGTTTGTTGTTGTTATTCAGTCACCAAGTCTTGTCCGACTCTTCACAACCTCGTGGACTGCAGGACCCCAGGCTTCCCTGTCCCTCACCATCTCCTGGAATTTGCCCAAGTTCATGTTTGTTGCATTGGTGAATGCCTAGTTCATTGCCTATCACATAAGGGCATTGAAAAATGGAAGACCTTAGTAGTAGTAGTACTAGTATTGTTATTGTTACCCCTAAGTTATATTGTTTTAAGTAGCAAAGAATATGAATCTCAAGACAGTCTGAGTTATGTTTACATTTTCTTTGTCAGTACCAGCTGTAGGAGGATAATATATATGGTCTCCTTATTGACTATGCTCTTGATGTTGTTTTCTGTCTTACTAGCTGAATAGGGAGTTACTGAGAGCAAGAAGTTCTTTCCATGTGATTTGAAACTTGTTATCAAAGAGAATGTTCTCAAGCTCTATAGGAGAGTCTGCCATCCAACATGGGGCTATCTGATAGGTGGCTATAAGTCTCTGCCACTGGATTTTAGGTCCCCCCAAGGACATAGATAGCATCAGCACCCTCCTTTTCATTACTGGTTAGTGACTTGGTATTACTGTTGAGCTGCACTGGAGTGAGAAGGCAGCAAAACATATGGGACGAGCTAGGGTCCAGAAACCTCATTGTGGTTGTGATTCTCTGGACTGTTAAGACACACTTGACCCTCTGATATTTCTCAGCTAGCAAATGTCCCCAGATGCTGCACTAAGATGTTTGCCTTTGTTTTTAAGCCTGGGCACATTTTAGGACCTATTGAATCCATGTGCATCCAATTGATTTACATTTAACACATCAAAATGTTGTTTTGTAGGAGAGATTTGATATCCGAAAAGCCTGCTGAGCTGCTTTTTGTGAACATTTCAAAGCTTTTTTCTTTGAAGAGATTGAAACCTGGGTGATGTTTCCTGTTGTTTCTGGCTTCAGAATTCCAGAGAGTTCTGAGATAGTAGGTGTCCTGGGATGGCCTGTGTCATGCAGAGTGACAGACTGGTGATCTAGAGGAGGTGGGAGATAGAATGGAGTTGTCAGTCAGTGTGGATGGGGTAGGTTCTTTGTGAATGATGGCCAGACAGTCATTTGCAGTCCTATCATCTGTTAAAACCTAGTTCAGATCCTAGTTTGCTGTGGAGGGGGAGGTGTCTTTTGGGAGAGTGAAGGAATGATAAGGCATGAGGAGCCATCAGAGTGGAAAGAATATTAGATACAAAGCACTCCTGAATGCAAATGCCCATGGGTGAAGCCCCTGGGTGGAAGGCATTAAAGAGTGATGGGTGTTTTGGGAAAGTAGAGCATGTGTTATCCTTCTACAGTCATTAAAAAAAAAAAATGAAGCACTACACAGTTCATCACTCAGGTCTCGAGCTTCCGGACTCATGGTCTAGTTCACCCCTCAAATTTATCAATGAGAAAGCTAAGGCCTGAGAACTGTGAAGTGACTGGTCAAAAGGTTCCCAGCTAGTCAATAGCAGAAAGAGACTTGAACTTGAGGCTTTTAGAGTGTAAGCACTTCAAGTCTTGTGCTTTTTATCATTACACTATGCTGCCTCCTTAGGTTGAACCTTATCAATCAGAAAACAATAAGAGGCAGACATCTGAAAGCCATGGTGGAAGTATTATGAATCATCCCAATGCCCAGTGTTGGATGTTTTGTTGGGGGGAAGACTGACAAATGGTCAGAAGAGGAATGTATGGAAAAGTGGCCTTTTCAGGATTGAGGAAATGAAAAGTAGGGCAGTCTCATGAGAAGTTGGGGGTGGTCTGTCTTGAGTCACTTCCAGACTGAAGGTGACAAAACTTGAGCAAGTTTGGTTGAGGTAAGCCATGAAGAGGGAGAATGACAGAGTGCCAACAGCAGGCAGCCCCGCAAAATCGTTCTGGGAGGAGGTTTTGAGGCAAACATTGAGCAGATAGTCGTATGTCTAATCAACAGACAAACCTATGATTGCTGTTGAAGTTAGTATGTTAAAAGTATACCTGGAATTGCATAAGCTAAGATCTGGAGGAGAGGATAATTGCCTTCATCTGGAGGCTTTGATTTTTTTTTTTTTAGTTTTTATTTTATAGTGGAGTATCATTGATTAACAATGCTATGTTAGTTTCAGGTGTACAGCTAAGTGATTCAGTTATACATGTATCTATTCTTTCTTAAATTCTTTTCCCATTTAGGTTATTACAGACTATTGAGCAGAGTTTCCTGTGCCCTATGGTAGGTCCTTAATGGTTTGAGGCTTTGATTTTGAGCTATGTGAAATGCACACATATTTGGGGGCTTCTGTGTCTTTAGAACTATAAGTTACATATTGCTGTATGCCTAAGATCAGATATTTGGCAAGAAAATGAGTTACACTATACAAGTATCTGATGTCACCTCCATATATATATAGCTAAAATGTGACAGCTTCTTCTGTGGAAAATTGTACCATCCGCAGGCATTGTGGTCCTCATTTAATTACTGTCTAATTTTTACATGCAGCTAGAAGTTGATATTATGTGCGACTGTGAGGCTCCATTTCAGGACCTCTGTTTTCCTAATCAACTATATGATATAATTTTGGGAGTTGACTCCATTCAGTAATACCCCCCACCACCAAAGAATCAATTATCAGCTAAATTTAAGGAACCCATAAAGTTGATGAATTCAGGGATGTAGTCAACTTCTACATATTCAGTAGAAGTATGTTCAAATCTCAGCCCACAAATTTAGCTTTCTGTTCCTGTCCTTCAGTAGCTAAGTTGTGTCCAACTCTTTGCAACCCCATGAACTGCAGCATGCCAGGCTTCCCTGTCCTTCAACATCTCCCAGAGTTTGCTAAAACTCATGTCTATTGAGCTGCTGATGCCACCCAACCATTTCATCCTCTGTTGTCCCCTTCTCCTCCTGCCTTCAATCTTTCCCAGAATCAGGGTTTTTTCCAATGAGTTGGCTCTTCATATCAGGTGGCCAAAGTATTAGAGCTTCAGCATCAGTCCTTTCAGTGAATATTCAGGGTTAATTTCCTTTAGGAATGACTGGTTTGATCTCCTTGCTGTCCAAGGGACTCTAAAGATTCTAGTCTTAATATTTCTCTGTCTCTTCACTTATCACAGTGAAGGATCTTTTCTAGTCTGAGGAAATAGAAATACTTCTGTCTTCAGTAAACATGTTTCTTTATCCTCTGTCCTCTCTAGTGCCCTCAGACCCTAATCTTTTGGACACTGCAGTTGAAAGATTGTTTTCCTTGCTGTTATTTGGTGTTACCCCACCCTGAAGAAATGAACTGCTGAAGTGACGGAGCTGGGGGACGACTGGTGGTCCTTGGGGTAGTGACTGTACTACCAAGAGAAAACTGATTTCCAATATCTAAAACCTAAATGATCAGGACTTCCCTTGTTGTCCAGTGGTTAAGAATCCTCCTTGCAATACAGAGGGCATTGGTTCGATCCCCAGTCAGGGAACCAAGATACCATATGCCTTGGAGCAACTAAACCCATGCCCCAAGAGTCCCCGTGCCACAGTGGAAGTTCTGGCATGGCTCAGCAAAGATCCCACAGCTAAAACCTGGGGCATCCAAACAAAGAAATACATATTAAGAAACCTCAACGACCTAAAAGATCATTGTGATGAATAGCACCAGTAGCGGTATTTATTCTTTGTTAACTAAATGCTCCTTTTGGCATATTATGTGCACTTTGAGTTTTACTTCCCAAGGACCAAGATGAAGCTTTTTTAGATCTGGTCATGCCATCTTACTCCCAGGAGCTGTTGGGATTCCATGGTGTGGTGTGGTATCAGGGGGAGTAGGTGGCCCGGACACTAGGCACAACCACCCTCAGGGTGATCAAATGATGCCAGGTCTTCCTCACTCCTTCTCCCACTTCAATATATAGTACAGTCATCACCCTGAGAAAAAGTGTTGTTCAGTGAATTTGTTTCTGAAGGGACTAAGCTACCCTTTAATTATCCTGCAGAAGCAACGTGCATCCTTCTTGGCTTGCTTGAGAATTCTAGTTGGAAATCCAGATATTATCGCAAATCTTTTCAAACCTTAACACTTCTGTCTGCAAAGTGTGTCTGTGTGTGTATGTGTGCACGCATGCATATGTACTTATACAGAGATAGGGCCTCTGGAAGGAACACAGAGAGAAGAACCAATTAGGGCAGTATAGGGGCTGATAATGGAGAAGGCAATGGCATCCCACTCCAGTACTCTTGCCTGGAAAATCCCATGGACGGAGGAGCCTGGTAGGCTGCAGTCCATGGGGTCACAGAGGGTCGGACACAACTGAGCGACTTCACTTTCACTTTTCACTTTCATGCATTGGAAAAGGACATGGCAACCCACTCCAGTGTTCTTGCCTGGAGAATCCCAGGGACGGAGGAGCCTGGTGGGCTGCCGTCTATTGGGTCACACAGAGTCGGACACGACTGAAGTGACTTAGCAGCAGCAGGGGCTGATAAAAAGATACTCAGATTTCAGAAAACCAGTAAGTATAACAGTAAAATTATAGGTAGGAGAAATAGACAGGAGCCAAAGCTTGTGGGTTAAAATAGGGCACTTGGTTTCTTTTTCACTGAGACAGAGGCTTGCTGGACAGGGGAGAAAAGAAGCTGCAAACATTAATTCAAGCTCATTGCTCCTTTGTTGTTCTCCTCCCGCCCTACCTCCTCATCCCATGGTGAGAAATAATGATCACGTTCTGCACTTGGAAGATTGGGTAATGGGAAGCCTGGTGAGAGGAAATGACTTTCTCAGCTAATTGTCAGCAGAGGTTGAAGGACCCACAAGCAGTGGCTCCCAGGGTGCTCTTGCAGATGCTCTTGCAAAGCAGACACTGGTTGCTTACCTTGGCTGGTCAGAGTTTTGTGCTAATGAGACCAAGGTTGTAGGTTTCTTCTGTTGATCACTTGGGCCAGGTGGCTTCACTCCGCTTGCTTTACCAGCTACTGATTGAATCCAGGACATATATTTTAACCTTAAATATAGTCTCAAGTCTTAGCTTCAGGCTGAGGCCCTAACCTTGATCATAAGCTAACCCTTGTCACAAGCTGAGTCCTCTAACCTCAGCCATAGGTTGAAGCTCTAACCCTCAGATACACGTATTATGGGTCATAAATGGGACCAGGAAATAAGGTAAGGATGTTGCAGTATATCTCCATCACTTATACTAAAAAGAAACAAAAATACGTGCTTACTTTTCTAATAGGAAAAGAGTGACCTGTTTTCATATGATAACAAATGCAGTATACACGCTTTTAGCCTAGAAAACTTGGGCTGACATGAAGGTATGAGAATGGTTGCCCCTAGTTCTTGGGATTAAAGCTAGGATAAAAGCGTAAGGTCTCTCTGCAGATGTATCTGCATTCTTTTTATTTGTTAGAGACTAAACACCCAATTTTGTCTACTTTGTCTTGCTCCACTTTCTTATATTTAAGATCCCAAGGCCAATGTTTACAAGAGCCACTTGTGAAAATGGCACCTGAAACTAAAAGCTTCTTTCATTCTCAAATCATCTACCCTACTGGTATGCCCATGGATCAGAGACCTGTGAGATTAGAACCATCCCTTTGGGTTTTGACATTAGTTCAGTTCAGTCGCTCAGACATGTCTGACTCTTTGTGACCCCATGGACCGCAGCACGCCAGGCTTCCCTGTCCATAACCAACTCCTGGAGCTTACTCAAACTCATGTCAATTGAGTCGGTGATGCCATCCAACCATCTCATCCTCTGTCTTCCCCTTCTCCTCCTGCCTTCAATCTTTCCAGACATCAGGGTCTTTTCCAGTGAGTCAATTCTTCACATCAGGTGGCCAAAGGATTGGAGTTTCAGCTTTAGCATCATTCCTTCCAAAGAAATCCCAGGGCTGATCTCCTTCAGAATGGACTGGTTGGATCTCCTTGCAGTCCAAGGGACTCTCAAGAGTCTTCTCCAACACCACAGTTCAAAAGCATCAATTCTTCAGCACTCAGCTTTCTTTTTTTTAAATATAAATTTATTTATTTTAATTGGAGGTTAATTACTTTACAATATTGTATTGGTTTTGCAATACATCAACATGAATCTGCCACAGGTATACACGTGTTCCCTATCATGAACCCCCTTCCCTCCTCTCCCCATACCATAGTCCAACTCTCACATCCATACATGACTACTGGAAAAACCATAGCTTTGACTAGACGGACCTTTGTTAGCAAAGTAAGGCCTCTGACTTTTAATATGTTTTCTAGGTTGGCCATAGCTTTTCTTCCAAGGAGCAAGCATCTTTTAATTTCATGGCTGCAGTCACCATGTGCAGTGATTTTGGAGCCCCAAAAGATAAAGTCTGTCACTGTTTCCATTGTTTCCCCATCTATTTGCTGTGAAGTGATGGACCCAGATGCCATGATCTTAGTTTTCTGAAAAAAGCCAACTTTTTCACTCTCCTCTTTCACTTTCATCAAGAGGCTCTTTGGTTCTTCTTCACTTTCTGCCATAAGGGTGGTGGTATCTGCATATCTGAGGTTATTGATATTTCTCCCAGCAATCTTGATTCCAGCTTGTGCTTCTTCCAGCCCAGCGTTTCTCATGATGTACTCTGCATATAAGTTAAATAAGTAGGGTGACAATTAAAGCCTTGACATACTCCTTTCCCAATTTGGAACCAGTCTGTTGTTCCATGTCCAGTTCTGTTACTTCTTGACCTGCATACAGATTTCTCAGGAGGCAGGTCAGGTGATCTGGTATTCCCTTCTCTTTAAGAATTTTCCATAGTTTGTTGTGATCCATACAGTCAAAGACTTTAGTATGTCAATAAAGCAGAAGTAGATGTTTTCCTGGAACTCTCCTGATTTTTTGATGATCCAGTGGATGTTGGCAATTTGGTCTTTGGTTCGTCTGGCTTTTCTAAATACAGCTTGAACATCTGGAAGTTCATGATTCACATACTGTTGAAGCCTGACTTGGAGAATTTAGAGCATTTGCTAGTGTATGAGATGAGCACAGCTGTGCAGTAGTTTGAGCATTCTTTGGCATTGCTTTTTTTGGGGCTTGGAATGAAAACTGACATTTCCAGTCCTGTGGCCACTGCTGAGTTTTCCAAATTTGCTGGCATATTGCGTGTAGCACTTTAACAACATCATTGATTAGGATTTGAAATAGCTCAACTGGAATTCCATCACCTCCACTAGCTTGACATTGGTAGCCCCTGCTTAATTATAGATCTTATTTGGGAAAGTTCTGAAATGTATACATGCTGAGAATTTAAAATGCATTTGGAAAATGAGTTCTATCTTGAGTAACCCAAGTAAACTGTCTCCAGAATTCAAAGCAGTTTGACAGTTGGTGGGTAAACAAGAGGTTTAACTGAAAACTGGACAAAGAAGACTTAAAATGGAGTAAATCTCATTTGATAGTTAAAAAATAATTACTATAAAGTTCAAACATTTGTAAAAGTATAGGGAGAAGCTAACTTTCGATAATCAAAGGGCGATCATGTCAATAGCAGGGAAAAGAAGGGGTGACTCTGCACTTTTTATTTTTAAATTATTTTTTGTTGGAGTATAGTTACTTTACAATGTTGTTAGTTTCTTCTGTACAGTGAAGTGAATTTGCCATACATATACATATATCTCCCACCTCCTCTTTTGACTATAGTCAAGGCCTAGGTAATTGACTGAGGTTTGCTTGAAGGTAGAGGATTTCACATATGCTGCCCAGAGAAAAGCTTTGGTGTGCTTGAGATGTCTCCTTGGAAGTCTAGGTATTACAGCACAGATTTTCAAATCTTAATACTTCTTGTTTGGATGAGACTATACAGTCAACAAAAACAAGACCAGGAGCTGACTGTGGCTCAGATCATGAACTCCTTATTACCAAATTCAGACTCAAATTGAAGAAAGTAGGGAAAACTGCTAGACCATTCAGGTATGACCTAAATCAAATTCCTTATGATTATATAGTGGAAGTGAGGAATAGATTTAAGGGCCTAGATCTGATAGATAGAGTGCCTGATGAACTATGGACTGAGGTTCGTGACATTGTACAGGAGACAGGGATCAAGACCATCCCCACGGAAAACAAATGCAAAACAGCAAAATGGCTGTCTGGGGAGGACTTACAAATAGCTGTGAAAAGAAGAGAGGCGAAAAGCAAAGGAGAAAAGGAAAGATATAAGCACCTGAATGCAGAGTTCCAAAGAATAGCAAGAAGAGATAAGAAAGCCTTCTTCAGCGATCAATGCAAAGAAATAGAGGAAAAGAACAGAATGGGAAAGACTAGAGATCTCTTCAAGAAAATTAGAGATACCAAGGGAACATTTCATGCAAAGATGGGCTCGATAAAGGACAGAAATGGTATGGACCTAACAGAAGCAGAAGATATTAAGAAGAGGTGGCAAGAATACACAGAAGAACTGTACAAAAAAGATCTTCACGACCCAGATAATCATGATGATGTGATCACTAATCTAGAGCCAGACATCTTGGAATGTGAAGTCAAGTGGGCCTTAGAAAGCATCACTACGAACAAAGCTAGTGGAGGTGATGGAATTCCAGTTGAGCTGTTTCAAATCCTGAAAGATGATGCTGTGAAAGTGCTGCACTCAATCTGCCAGCAAATTTGGAAAACTCAGCAGTGGCCACAGGACTGGAAAAGGTCAGTTTTCATTCCAATTCCAAAGAAAGGCAATGCAAAAGAATGCTCCAATTACCGCACAATTGCACTCATCTCACATGCTAGTAAAGTAATGCTCAAAATCCTCCAAGCCAGGCTTCAGCAATACGTGAACCGTGAACTCCCTGATGTTCAAGCTGGCTTTAGAAAAGGCAGAGGAACCAGAGATCAAATTGCCAACATCCGCTGGATCATGGAAAAAGCAAGAGAGTTCCAGAAAAACATCTACTTCTGCTTTATCGACTATGCCAAAGCCTTTGACTGTGTGGATCACAATAAACTGTGGAAAATTCTGAAAGAGATGGGAATACCAGACCACCTAACCTGCCTCTTGAGAAATCTGTATGCAGGTCAGGAAGCAACAGTTAGGACTGGACATGGAACAACAGACTGGTTCCAAATAGGAAAAGGAGTGCGTCAAGGCTGTATATTGTCACCCTGCTTATTTAACTTATATGCAGAGTACATCATGAGAAACGCTGGACTGGAAGAAACACAAGCTGGAATCAAGATTGCCGGGAGAAATATCAATAACCTCAGATATGCAGATGACACCACCCTTATGGCAGAAAGTGAAGAGGAGCTAAAAGGCCTCTTGATGAAAGTGAAAGAGGAGAGTGAAAAAGTTGGCTTAAAGCTCAACATTCAGAAAACGAAGATCATGGCATCTGGTCCCATCACTTCATGGGAAATAGATGGGGAAACAGTGGAAACAGTGCCAGACTTTATTTTGGGGGGCTCCAAAATCACTGCAGATGGTGACTGCAGCCATGAAATTAGAAGACGCTTACTCCTTGGAAGAAAAGTTATGTCCAGCCTATATATTATTTTCAAAAGGAGAGACATTACTTTGCCGACTAAGGTCCGTCTAGTCAAGGCTATGGTTTTTCCTGTGGTCATGTATGGATGTGAGAGTTGGACTGTGAAGAAGGCTGATCGCCGAAGAATTGATGCTTTTGAACTGTGGTGTTGGAGAAGACTCTTGAGACTCCCTTGGACTGCAAGGAGATCCAACCAGTCCATTCTGAAGGGGATCAACACTGGGATTTCTTGGGAAGGAATGATGCTAAAGCTGAAACTCCAGTACTTTGTCCACCTCATGTGAAGAGTTGACTCATTGGAAAAGACTCTGATGCTGGGAGGGATTGGGGGCAGGAGGAGAAGGGGACGACCGAGGATGAGATGGCTGGATGTCATCATGGACTTGATGGATGTGAGTCTGAGTGAACTCCGAGAGATGGTGATGAACAGGGAGGCCTGGCGTGCTGTGATTCATGGGGTCGCAAAGAGTCGGACACGACTGAGCGACTGATCTGAAGTGAACTGAACTTGTCTAGTAGAGAAGCAGATTTGGATTGCAGGCGGCTGGGCAGAAGATAGTGAGACTACTAAGGCTGTCTTCTGTATCTCTAATCTCTTCCTCTTTTCACTTTCAAGTAACTTGATTCCTTACCATATTAGCAAAACAGAAACTGTCCTTTAATCCCATATTTCTTTTTCCAGCCAAAATGCCCCAAAGAATAGGGTGAATTATCTATACTTCATAGCCTACATTTACTTTTAAATTTCAACTTTTTGAAATATAATTTACATATAATAAGGTGCATGCTTTTAAGTGTACATTAATGAGCATTGACAAGTTTTCCTGTGGTCATGTATGGATGTGAGAGTTGGACTGTGAAGAAGACTGAGCGCCAACTTGTGTAACCATTACCACCATCATGATATAGAACATTTTTATCACCTTTATAGTCAGTTGCCCCTTCCTAGTCAGTTGTCCACCTTCCAGGCCTGGGCAATGACGTTCTGCTTTTTGTCACTATAGATTTGTTTCTTCTAGAGTTTCATATCAATGAAGTCAATGGAGAATAGTACATACATTTTACATCCGACTTTGGCTAAGTGTAATATTTTTGAGATTCATCCATGTTAAGACATGTAACAGTAGATTGTCAGCTGTATTTTTTTTTTTAATGTGCCTTTTATCGGGTTGAGGAAGTTTTCCTTCTTTACCAACTTTGCTAAGAGTATTTTTTTAAAATCAGGAATGGATGGTTGATTTTTATCAAGTGTGTTTTCTGCATCTTTTTGATATCATATGTTTTTTACTTTTTTGTCTATGGTGACATTTTTTCAAATATTAAGTCCAACTTGAAATATTAGGATAAACCCCACTTGGCCATGATGTATTATCCCTTTTAAACATGATTGGGTTTGGGTGGTTAAGCTTGATTAAGATGTAACTTTGCGTGAGGGGGAGTGTTCTGTAGTTCTTTTCCTACAATATTTTTACTGTGCTTTGGTAATAGGAATGTTGACTTCATAGAATGAGTTGAGAATTATTCCTTCCTCTTCAACTTTGTAGAAGAGTTTGTATTGAATTGGTATTATTTATTCTTTAAATGTTTGCTAAAATTCTCCAGTGAAATCACCTGGGCCTGGAGTTTACTTACTGGGGTGTTTTTACATTACATATTCAATTCTTTTAATAGATATAAATCTATTCAGGGTGTCTGTCCTTGAGTGAACTCTGGTAGCTGCTGTCTTGGAAGGAATTTGGCCAATTTTACCTAAGTTGTTGCTTTGATTAACAAAAACTTATATTTGTTATTAACTTTTTATTAAGTTCTTAATATTATCTTAATAGCCACTTAATATTTATAGAATCTATAGTTATGTCACTACTCTCCGTCTTTATATTGTTAATTTGTTTCATTTTTCCTGATCAGCCTGGCTTTAGGTTTATCATTTTTATTGGTCCCTTCAAAGAAATAATTCTTGGTTTCATTGTTTTTCTTTCTATTTCCTATTTCATAGTTTTACATTCTGCTTTTTATTATTTTCTTTATTCTCCTTATTTGGGGTTACATCTGCCCTTTTTCTAGTTTCATTAGTAGAAGACATATTATTTTTCTCTCAAATATGTGATTTAATGCTATAAAACCACTCCTAACTATTGTGTTAACTTTGACTGTGTGGATCATAATAAACTGTGGAAAATTCTGAAAGAGATGGGAATACCAGACCACCTGACCTGCCTCTTGAGAAACCTATATGCAGGTCAGGAAGCAACAGTTAGAACTGGACATGGAACAACAGACTGGTTCCAGATAGGAAAAGGAGTACATCGAGGCTGTATATTGTCATCCTGCTTATTTAACTTCTATGCAGAGTACATCATGAGAAACGCTGGGCTGGAAGAAGCACAAGCTAGAATCAAGATTGCCAGGAGAAATATCAATAACCTCAGATAGGCAGATGACACCACCCTTATGGCAGAAAGTGAAGAGGAGCTAAAAAGCCTCTTGATGAAAGTGAAAGAGGAGAGCGAAAAAGTTGGCTTAAAGCTCAACATTCAGAAAACGAAGATCATGGCATCTGGTCCCATCACTTCATGGGAAATAGATGGGGAAACAGTGGAACCAGTGTCAGACTTTATTTTTGGGGGCTCCAAAATCACTGCTGATGGTGATTGCAGCCATGAAATTAAAAGACGCTTACTCCTTGGAAGGAAAGTTATGACCAATATCGATAGCATATTAAAAAGCAGAGACATTACTTTGCCAACTAAGGTCCGTCTAGTCAAGGCTATGGTTTTTCCTGTGGTCATGCATGGATGTGAGAGTTGGACTGTGAAGAAAGCTGAGTGCTGAAGAATTGATGCTTTTGAACTGTGGTGTTGGAGAAGACTCTTGAGAGTCCCTTGGTCTACAAGGAGATCCAACCAGTCCATCCTAAAGGAGATCAGTCCTGGGTTCATTGGTAGGACTGATGTTGAACCTGAAACTCCAATACTTTGGCCACCTGATGGGAAGAGCTAACTCATTGGAAAATACCCTGATGTTGGGAGGGATTGGGGGCAGGAGGAGAAGGGGATGACAGAGGATGAGATGGTTGGATGGCATCACTGACTCAGTGGACATAGGTTTGGGTGGACTCTGGGAGTTGATGATGGACAGGGAGGCCTGGCATGCTGCAGTCCATGGGGTCGCAAAGAGTCGGACAGGACTGAGTGAGTGAACTGAACTATTGTTTTAGCTACACCCTACAAATTTTCATCTGCTGTATTTTCACTTTCATTTAATTCAAAATAGTTTTAAATTCCCCTTTTGCTTCCTTGTTTAACCCACTGATCATTTATGTGTTGTTTCATTTATAAAAATAGTTGTGATTTCCCAGAGATCCTTCTGTTAATGCTGGCTTAGTCCCATTCTGGTAGAAAAGATGAACATGCCTTCTGTGATTTTACGATCATTTTAAACTTGTGTTATGGCCTAGAATATTGTCTTAGTAAAGTTTCTTGTTCACTTAAAAAAAGACTCTTCTTCTGTTTTTGGGTAGAGTGTTTTATCTATATTGATTATGTGTTATTTAGTTCTTTTCTGTCCTTACTGATATTCTGTCTGGTAGTTCTATCAGTTGCTGAGGGAGAGATGTTACAGTTCTCAACAATAATTGAAGGTTTTACAAATTTCTCCTTTAACTGTCAGTTTTTACTTCACATATTTTTTAGCTCTGTTGCTAAGTGTGTAGATGTTTAAGACTATTACACCCTCTTAAATTGACGAATTTATCATTAGGAAATGACTTTCTTTTCCTCTTCTCTGTGAACAGACATTATTTTCTACCCTACATGAGCTATAATTATTGTTTACTCCAGTCCTAATAAATCCACACTAATAAAGTGTGGAAAAGAAAATTATTTTCTTCTAAGTTTGGGAAGCTTCCTCATATGTATGTGCTAATCAATACTTAACTGAATATTCAAGCAAGACTCTCCACTGATCTCCAGGGTTCTCTCTGTGGAGTTCTCTGTTGTTCAGAAACTTGCCCAGCAAAGTCTAACCTCCTAACCTCTCTAGACTTCTAGCTCCATCTTATCAACTCAAAAATTCTATTAAGTTATGTCTGGGTTCCCCTTCCTCTGCCATGGCCTAAACACTCTTTCCAGGTAGTAAATTGGGGCAATCGTAGGTGTAGGGTTCACCTCATTTATTTCCCATTCCTCAAGGATCATTGTCATTTGTTGCTTGGGTGTCCAGCGTCTGAAAACTATTAGTTTATAGAGTTTGTTCTGTTCTTTTGGTTGGTTGTTTCCTCCAGGAGGGTATGTTCAGTCCCTGTTACTCCATCTTAGCCAGAAGTGACAGTCCCAGCAACATTTACTTTGAAATTCATTCAGCTTCAGCTTCTATACTCATGACACTGAAACTGCCCTTGTAGGAGAAACCAACAATATTTTGACAAATTCAGGGGATCATTTCTAATCCTTTAATTTGACCTCTTGGCAGCATTTGACTCTGTTAGACCAGGACTCTCATTCTGAAATACCCTCTACCTTTGACTGTTGTCAAATTACACACTGTTTGGGTTTTTCTCCATTCTCACTGGCATCCCTTCTCAGTCAATTTCATAAGCTCAGCTTCTATTGTACTTGTCTCTTTAACATCAGTTATTTACAAAATCATAACAAATATGAACTGAACCTTTCCTGGATGCCAGATGCAGTGCTCAGTGATATAAGAACCTCAGACTCAACATACCTCAAACCAAAATTACCTTCTCTAACTTCTCACTCTGACTTTGTAATTTACTTCTTTTCTGTGTTTCTTATCTGAGTAAATGACTTCCAGTGGTCCCAGCTAGAGACCTAAGGGTAATCCTTAGTTTTTCCCTTTCCTTCACCATTTGTCTTTGTTTAGGATGCTACAACAAAGTACCTTAGACTAAGTGGCTTATAAACAACAGAAATGGATTTCTCACAGTTCTAGAGACTAAGAAGTCCAAGATCGAGGTGCTGGCAGATTCGGTGTCTGGTGAGAGCACACTTCCTTGTTCACAATCTTTTCACTAAAACTTCTCATGGTGGAAGAAGGGAAGGAGTTTCTTTTATAAGGGCATTATAAAATATAATGGAGTTTCTTTTATAAGAGCACTAATCACATTCATGAGGGCTCCTAAAGGCCCCACCTCCAAATACCATCACTTTGATGATTAGGTTTCAAAATAAAATTTTTGAAGGGGGAGGCACATACATTATGCAGTCTATAACAGCCTGTCCCCAGCTCATGTTCTTTTCATATGCAAAATATATTCATTCCATCTCAAGAACCCTGGCAGTCTTGTTCCACCGTTAACTTAAAAGCCTAAATTCTGAAGTCTCACCAAAATATCATCTAAATTGAATATGAATGAGACTCTAGATATTTTAATTCTGAGACAAACGGCTCTCCAGCTGTGACTCTGTGAAATCAAACAAGTTATCTGCTTCCAATGTACAATGGTAGGACAGTCATAGGACATAACGTTCCCAAAGCAAAAGGGAGGAATAGGAGAAGAAAGAAGTGACAGGTTCTGAGCGAGTCCAAAGCTCACCCCTATCATAGCACCAATCATATTTAATTACAAATGGCACCCCACTCCAGTACTCTTGCCTGGAAAATCCCATGGACAGAGGAACTTGGTAGGCTGCAGTCCATGGGGTCGCTGAGTCGGACACGACTGAACGACTTCACTTTCACTTTTCACTTTCATGCATTGGAGAAGGAAATGGCAACCCACGCCAGTGCTCTTGCCTGGAGAATCCCAGGGACGGGGGAGCCTGGTGGGCTGCCGTCTATGGGGTCGCGCAGAGTTGGACACGACTGAAGCGACTTAGCAGCAGCAGCATTTAGTGGTTTGACTCTCTAGCTTGACTGTGAACTGGAAAACATGGACTCTTTCTTGCTCATCGTTATATTCTTAACAGTGAGCATGATCTCTAGTTCATAGCACATTTTTAGGACAGATGAATGAATGGTAAATTTGACCTACATTTTAAGAGGAAGTAATAGGTTCAGTGGGTAAGGAATCTGCCTGCAAGGCAGGAGACACAGATGTGGATTCAATCCCTGGGTCAGGAAGATCCACTGGAGGAGGAAATGCAGCCCACTCCAGTATTTGTGCCTGGAAAATCCCATGGACAGAGGAGCCTGGCGGGCTACAGTTCAAAAAGTCACAAAGAGTTGAACATGGCTGAGCATGGGTGTGAATACCTTAAATGGGCTCCAGAACTAACATGCCCTCTGATTCTGTTCTCTTTTCCTGTGGGAGGTGTGGAGATGGAGAGAGTACTTCTATACAGAATGAATGGTGAGGAAGAGGCTTCATGGGGAAATGAAATTCAAACTAGATTTTGAAAAACAACTAGGACTTTTGACAAGAATTGAAGAATTGATGGAGAAAGTCCTTTCAAAACTAAAGAACGGTGTGAGCAAGAGATAGAGAAAAACTCAGTTGTGCATGGAATGTTTGGGGAAGAGCTAATGGCTTAGGGTCATTAGAAGAAGGGGTTGATATAGAGGTGTGGAACAGATGAATCCAGAAAAAGGTTGGAAACTTTGACATGTTACGGGGTGTGAAATTTTTTGTCCACAGGTTCTAAGAAGTGTTTTTGTAGTCTTTATCATATATTAAAGACTTCTTAATGATTTGAAAGAAGTTATCTTGAAAACACAATATATTTTTTCTTTTTTCTGAGTCTACATCTTAGAAATTGTACTATAAGTCAAGGGAGAAAGGATGATTCACTTTAAGAACAGCTGTTTTGCAGACAACCTTTCAAGAGCACACAGCTTACTTTAAATGATATAAATTTGAAATACTGTATGTGTTAAACTGAAATAATTTTGAAATGTATCCATTGTTTTGGAGTTTTCTTGAGATGGCAGAAATAATGGCTAGTTAACTACATATTAAATTGATAGCTCTCAACCTAGTACATGACACCTTGTCCTCACCAAACACCTTCAATTATGGTTGCAGTTCTTAGACTCAAGTGCAGTAATCCACCATATCAATTGTTAGTTGTGGTAGGAGAGGACAGTGTGACTTAGTGGGAGGGGTGTTAGCAAAAGAACTGGATTCTAGTCATGCTCTGATTCTTACTGACTCTGATCATGGAGGCATCATGTCACTTTTTTTTGTACTTGAGTCTCCCCAACTGAAAAAGGATTGAACTCTAACATTATGCATGGCTTTAAATATGTCAACATTACTCAACCAATACATCTTTATTTGTTGAGAGAACATACTCTCTGTTCTACCAATTTATTTCTAGTGAGTTACTCTCAGGGTCACTTGGCCAACACATTTGGTTCTGATTCAGTTCAGTCGCTCAGTTGTGTCCGACTTTTTGCGACCCCATGAATCACAGCACGCCAGGCCTCCCTGTTCATCACCGTCTCTCGGAGTTCACTCAGACTCACATCCATCAAATCAGTGATGCCATCCAGCCATCTCATCCTCGGTCGTCCTCTTCTCCTCTTGCCCCCAATCCCTCCCAGCATCAGGGTCTTTTCCAATGAGTCAACTCTTCGCATGAGGTGGCCAAAGTACTGGAGTTTCAGCTTTAGCATCATTCCTTCCAAAGTGGTTCCTGGAAGAGGGCATTTTGGATGTAAATGCAAGTGGATCTTGAGACATTTAAGATCTAATCTTAAATGTATTAGAACACGTTTCCTTATTTCTCCTCCTACCCAGGTCTCAGACTAACTTTACCCATTCCAAATTGTGTCTAACCTGATTCTTATGGTGGTATGTATACATTTTCACTTGAGAGCCATGTTTGTTTTCTAATTTAGAAAGAACCTTTGCTTTGATAAACATATCCTTTCCCATTATACCAGGCATAAGATTCCTTATTTACTTTTAGTGGCTTCCATAGAGCTACTACTCAGCTCTGCAACTCCTGGCNGATTCTTATGGTGGTATGTATACATTTTCACTTGAGAGCCATGTTTGTTTTCTAATTTAGAAAGAACCTTTGCTTTGATAAACATATCCTTTCCCATTATACCAGGCATAAGATTCCTTATTTACTTTTAGTGGCTTCCATAGAGCTACTACTCAGCTCTGCAACTCCTGGCTTAACTGCTTCCAGGAAACACAGCAGTTTTATAGGATTACCTAAGATTGACATAGGGTTGAGGATAGAGATTCTTTCCCCCTAGCCTATTCTCTTTACCAGATACCTCTTTAACACATTTATTTCCCTCTCATATTTCCTCCTATAATCTTCTCCTTCCTTTCTTCCTTCTTTGAAAGTGAAAGTGAAGTTGCTCAGTCGTGTCCGACTCTTTGCGACCCCATAGATTGTAGCCTACCAGGCTTCTCCATCCATGTGATTTTTCAGGCAAGAGTACTAGAGTGGAACGGAAGGAAGGACATTTCCTTCTTCCTTCTTTATGTCTCTGTAAATTAAAAGAAGGAAAGACAGAGAGAGAGGGAGGGATGGAGGAGGGAAAGAGCCTAGACACAGCAAGAGGAGGGCTGGAAAAAGTGACCAGTGTTGAGTAAACTTTAGCTGGGTTTCTATTAATCTATAAGCCTAAAT
This sequence comes from Cephalophus harveyi, assembly GCA_006410635.1. Classification (NCBI taxonomy): domain Eukaryota; kingdom Metazoa; phylum Chordata; class Mammalia; order Artiodactyla; family Bovidae; genus Cephalophus; species Cephalophus harveyi. The sequence continues at coordinate 7,415 of SJYT01061160.1, read as the reverse complement.
GTTCCATCAAAAGGATCAAGCTTACTGGGGAATCAGAAGATTTGTTTTAGATACTTCAGGACCTTTATATGGTTGTTTATGTCAGAATGCCCCCCCCCCCCCGCCCCCGCCACAGTGGAGATATCAGCACTTTAAAATCTGTAGGCAAATCTCAAGTTTTCCTTTACTCCAGAGCTAGAATCCAAAGGAAGAATTGGGCCCCTAAACAGAAGAGCTTTGGGGGGCACTTCCATGAATGTTCTAAGGATGAGCCCAACATTGTAATCTCTAGACCATTATAAATTTACCAGAAGGGAATTGTGGTAGAAAGCATAATGGTTTCCATATCCTAAACCCTAGAACCTTTGAATATTTAATAACAAAATATAACGTAGGACAAAAGGGAACTTACAGATGTGTTTAAGGATACTGAAATAAAGACACTATCTGAGATTATCTAGGTCAGTTCAGTTCAGTCGCTCAGTCGTGTCCGACTCTTTGCTCTACGGGGGGAGCCTGGTGGGCTGCTGTCTCTGGGGTCGCACAGAGTCGGACACGACTGAAGTGACTTAGCAACATATTTTGTCAGTTTTACTTCTACTCAGTTTACTCTCCAAAGGCTTACAAATTTTAGAGCGTGATAAAATTGTCACTGGACCATGCTAAGTGAGAAAAATGTGGACAATTCTGGGTGTGGCGATATGTGTGCACCAGGTTGCCACAAATTTGTGAAAGGTCTTTTCTTTATAGACAGTATCTTTTCTGCTTTTTACATTTGTATCCTAAATTGTCCTTTCTTTTATGTAATATAACTATGGTTTTTGGAAATTGGAGCATTTTTTAAAAAGCTCCAATCACTACTGGGAAAAAATGAAATCTGGTTGTTGTCTATCAGCCTTTCTCTTAGTTCATTTAAATTTTATTGGCTTCAGTTCAGTTCAGTCGCTCAGTCGTGTCCGACTCTTTGCGACCCCATGAATCGCAGCACGCCAGGCCTCCCTGTCCATCACCATCTCCCGGAGTTCACTCAGACTCACATTCATCGAGTCCGTGATGCCATCCAGCCATCTCATCCTCGGTCGTCCCCTTCTCCTCCTGCCCCCAATCCCTCCCAGTATCAGAGTCTTTTCCAGTGAGTCAACTCTTCGCATGAGGTGGCCAAAGTACTGGAGTTTCAGCTTTAGCATCATTCCTTCCAAAGAAATCTCAGGGCTGATCTCCTTCAGAATGGACTGGTTGGATCTCCTTGCAGTCCAAGGGACTCTCAAGAGTCTTCTCCAACACCACAGTTCAAAAGCATCAATTCTTCGGCGCTCAGACTTCTTCACAGTCCAACCCTCACATCCATACATGACCACAGGAAAAACCATAGCTTGACTAGACAGACCTTTAGTCGGCAAAGTAATGTCTCTGATTTTGAATATGCTGTATAGGTTGGTCTCACACAGTCAAAGGCTTTGGCATAGTCAATAAAGGAGAAATAGATGTTTTATCTACCTATTATCTAGGTAGGTCCAATCTAATCTCAGAGGTTTTAAAAGCACAGAACCATTCCCAGTTGTGGTCAGAGAGAGAGATGACCATGGAGAAAAGATCAATGATGCTATGCTGCAGGATTTGAAGATGGAAAAAGAAAGCCACAAGCTAAGGAATGTGAGCACCCTCCAAAAGTTGGAAAAGGCAAGGAGGTTCTCTCCTGGAATCTCCAGAAGAGACTAGAGCCCTGCTAACATCTTGATTTTAGCCCTTTGAGACTTGTGTAGCTTCTGACCTACAAAACTGTAAGATAATAAGTGTTTCCTTCTCCAGGGGATCTTCCTGACCCAGGAATCGAACCCAGGTCTCCTGCATTGCGGGCAGATGCTTTACCGTCTGAACCACCAGGGAAGCCCATTGTTTTAAGCTCTTACATTTTTGGTACTTTGTTACAGTAGCAATAGAAAACTAATATAGGCTTCATAAACTAATACTGACATAAACCCTTACAGTTGACAAAATACACTCTCATGTCATATCAAATCAATTTGAGAACAAAGAGGTGCATAGATGGGTTCATGTTCTCTCTTCCCATGCCCTGCCTCCTTCCCCTTGTGAAAGGTGATTTGAACTAAGGCTGCTTTGGTAAAACATACTTTCTTACCAAATTCCTCAAATATTCTTACTGTTTCTACATTTACAAAGAGTACCAAGATATGTTACCTTAGATAATTTCACTCAATCCATAACTACCAAATACTTTGCAAATAAATGATACAAAAGTGAGACTTCCATTTTTATAATGGATTTATAATAATGGAAAGAATCAAGTTTTAATCTGGGCATGGCTACTTGGTGGCTGTGGCTTAGACTCCTGCTTCTCACTGGATATCATTTTTTTTTCAATCAAAAAAAAAAATACAGAATTAGGAGATCACTTCAAGGTACTTTCTACACTAAACATGCATCTATTCTAAATTCTTAGAGGCATCCAGACCTTGAAATGTTTTCTACTTGTATAAACAATAGACATGCACACACACACATACACACGCATATACATGCAATGATTTTCTGTAGATCTGTGTATTTTTTGAAAGTTAAGAGTCACCTTTAAATCTGTAGGTTCATATGATGCACTTTTAAAACCTGATGGTCCTCCATCAGTTGAATCTGGTAAAGCAATCACAAAGCAGTACTCAGCAGCAGTATTGCTGATGTGCAGAAAGCAAAATAGACATAAAACACACCAAAAACATCATTGACTTGACTTGCATTTTTGCATACCTAGGCACTTCCTGTTTTGAACTATAAGTAAAAAGATAGCCATATCTTTTTTCTCACCCTACAAGTCACTTAAATCTTTTCTCATGAAATTTCCAGCTCCATTATCCCTTGTGAACTGCCTCTGTAACATTATCTAGGTTACTAGTAGTGTTACATGAGCTTCCCTGGTGGCTCAGAGGTTAAAGCGTCTGCCTCCAATGTGGGAGACCCGGGTTCGATCCCTGGGTCGGGAAGATCCCCTGGAGAAGGAAATGGCAATCCACTCCAGTATTCTTGCCTGGAGAATCCCACGGACGGAGAACCCTAGTAGGTTACAGTAGTGTTACATAGAAATAACAGTGGCTCTTTCCTCATTTTTTTATAAATCACTAAATCTGATAATGTCCTCCAGTTAACAATAGTCAACAATTTCCCATTTTTCCACAGAAAAAGATACAAAACATCTTTTCTATGAAAAATTATAGCAGATATTTCAGCAGGGACCTCTGGTTGTCTATCCTTCATGTCCTAACACTTCTCACGCAACTGAACTCAGCTTTAGTCCCAGAGAACTTCTGATAATAAGTCTTTGACACTTACTGTTCCCAATACACCCTGCTTTCCTATCTCTACTCTTTTAAATATGCTGTTTCTTCTCTAACATCATTCCCTTCCTTTTCTAGCTGGAAAAATTCTGTGCCGCCTTGAAGATGTGGATCCTGTAATCTCCCCAGTCACCCAAAGACTCCCAGACATTCTCATAGCCACATACAGAAAACTCCTTCATAACATTTATCACACTGTAAAAGGATTGGACACAGGGGTTTGATCCCTGGGTCAGGAAGATCCCCTGGAGAAAAAAATGGCAACCCACTGCAGTATTCTGGCCTGGGAAATCCCATGGAAAAAGGAGCCTGACAGGCTTTGATCCATGGGGATGTAAAGAATCAGACATGATTGAGGGACTGGGCACAACAACAACAAAAATAATTATTACATATTTTTGACTTTTCAGCCTATAGTAGTCTACAAATTTCTTGGGAGCAAAGATCTCTGAATTTAATTCTTTACAGTACATTTTTTCCCCAGAAAGGATTTACAACAACTTTTATAGTTCAACCCACCTAGGTCAGTGATGGACATATAATAGGCTCTCAAAAATATCTACTTAACAAATAAACCAAATAACCTTATAATCTCCTGGGTCATTGCTAGTTATACTGATTCAATAGAGAAGAAAGATCACAGAAAATCTAGGAGATAGGTCTTCTGAGCTTTGTCATCTTTGCTATTTGTTCTGCTATCAAAGGAATAGAAATTGAAAACATACACACAAAAAAGCTATGCAACCCACAAACCTACTATTATGAAAATGTGCATTCCACATTGGCGAGCAGTTATTTAAGTAGAACCAAGTGAATAGGTGGAGAACAGCATAATAAAACAAACTTATCTTCTCTTGACCAACTGATTTGTTATGGGAACTCTGACAAATTAATCACTCCTTTTGTTTTGCCTATTTATATTCCTCTAGAACCATTAAGGGGACGACAGAGGATGAGATGGCTGGATGGCATCACTGACTCAACAGACGTGAGTCTGAGTGAACTCCGGGAGTTGGTGATGGACAGGGAGGCCTGGCGTGCTGCGATTCATGGGGTCGTGAAGAGTCGGACACGACTGAGCGACTGAACTGAACTGAACTGAGAACCATTAAGGAGCACCTAGGGCATTCCACAAAGGCAGTTTTGAGGAATAAACAAGAAAAATGCGTAGTCTTGAAAAATCAGGGGGCCCGGGTTCTGATGGTCGATGTGATGTAAATGAGCTGTTATGTCAGCTCACTGTTATTGGCATTCTCTGATTCTCAATTTTGTTATTGAGAGTTCCTGTCATTCTCTGATTCTCAGTGTTCACTGCATGAAAATTTATCAGTGATTCTCAAACCCTCCTCCCCCCCCTTTTTTTTTCCTTTCCACCTCCTGGGGAATATGGCACACTTCATCAGCTAAATTTTCTCACAGTAATAGCATTTTCTCAGTAGAGGTGGCCCTAAGGTTATGTCAGAATCACAATGTATGTACAAGGTGGGTGTGTGTGGGTGTGTAAGTTGAGTGATAAAGTTCCCTCAGGTGATTCTTAGTCTTGAGTTGAGAACCAGGAAACTCCCTCCAGGTCCCGCCAGCAAAAACAATCTATGATTTTATAATTTTATGAATGAATAGTATGAATGACCTATAAAGAACAGTAGTATAAGATGCAGACTGCCTGCAGTATAAGTAACTACTTTATGAAAAAGTATCATCATCAAAAAGGCATGTGCTGAGCAAACAAGAACGGAGACTGGTTTAGGATAATTTAGTCTGTGCTTCTTATTATCTCATTTGCATGACCTTGGACAAGGTATTGAACTGCCTTTGGACTGAATTTTCTCATCTGTAAAATCCACATACACATGCCTCCCTGTAGGGGGATTAAGTATGATCAACTGTGTAAAACAGTCAACCATAGTGCTTGGAACATAGTACTTATTAAATGGCTCTCAATGGTTATGAGGCTAATCTATGCTGCTGCTGCTAAGTCGTTTCAGTCGTGTCCGACTCTGTGCGACCCCACAGACGGCAGCCCACCAGGCTCCCTCCTCCCTGGGATTCTCCAGGCAAGAACACTGGAGTGGGTTGCCATTTCCTTCTCCAATGCGTGAAAGTGAAGTCACTCAGTCGTGTCCAACCCTCAGAGACCCTATGGACTGCAGCCTTCCAGGCTCCGTCATCCATGGGATTTTCCAGACAAGAGTACTGGAGTAGGGTGCCATCGCCTTCTCCGTAATCTACGCTAGATGCACATAAATGGATCAGACGTTTTCCTGTTTTTAAAGGTTAGGGTGCCATTTCAGGTTTAGAATCTCATATAACTCAGCTCTAGAATGAATTATCTAGAACTAATGTGAGTGAAATGAATATCAAAGCCATTTTCATGTGTTCCATATTTACTCAGTGACCGAAGGGAACTTGTTAATATTTTACTATCTTAACTGGAAATTCCAGAAGAGCATATGTGTGGCCATCATCAGAGATTGGCTTTAAGTTTATAATCAAACACACAAAGCCTAAATAACCTATTCTAATACCCTCAGTATTGTAATAATACAGTGAATATTTTTCTGAACACCAACTGTGTGTTAGGCAGTGCTGCGAATAATTTACATGAACTAACAGTAATTTATGTAATCCTAAAACATGCCATCATAAATACTATTATAATCATCCCTGTTTTGCAAATGAGGAAACTGGTGCAGAGAGGTAAAAATTGCTTACGGCCACAGTGAAAAGTAGAAATTTAAAGCCAGCAAGCCAGATCCCATCCCAGATCCCAAACTTTGGGCCTGTTTGGTATGGTGGTTAATGGAAGGTATTCTAAATGAACTGTTAGGAAACCTAAATTCTAGACCTACCTGGGTGTCCTTAAGTAAGTCGTTTTCTTTATATATCTAAATGCAAAGACTTGGATTAAATCCAAGATTCTCCAGCATTAAAAATCAGAATTATTATCCCAGTTCAAATATTACCTCCTTCCTTTCTATGAATGTCTAATTCATACTATCCAGCGTTTTGAATGACAAGAATTAGTGTCTGAGGGAGCCTCCATTTTTTTTTTTTAACTTTAAAAAAATTGCTTTTTTGGCTGCTGTTTTCTTTTGTTGTTCCTGGCATGTGTTATGTTGGCAACACAAACCATTGTGTCTACATTTCTGTGTTTATAAATGTTTATGTTGCTATTGCTGTTTATTTCCTTTGTTTAGGAGAAATAATTTATAAAACACAAATGGAAAGGAAACAAAATTAGGCAGACCAGATTTCACCAGCAAGAGGAACCTCACAATTACATTTGTCACATTATCTACTGTGTTACTTCCACCCCCACCACCATTGATGTATCCACTCTCCCCCTTCCTCTTAGTTTTCCTCTAAAGGATATATCACCATCTGATATATGATGTGTTTGACTTCTTTAATGTGTTGTCTCCCTTAATAAAATGGAAGCCCATAATAGAGGCGCTATGTCTGTTCTGTCTCCTGCTTTTGTGTCAGTGCCTACAACAGTAGGTGCCCAAGGCAGGTGCTCAATAAGCACTGATAAATAGAACTACATTGCTCTGGATAAGGAGGATCTTGGGGACCGGAAGCATGTCACTGTTGAAAAGAATATTGAAACTATTCTGTTTTCTTACCTCACTTACTGTCATTATCCACTGAAGACAGCTCAGGAATAAGCTTTCACACAACCCTCTAGCTCTCCCCTGAATCCTCACTACATGACTATCTTAGATCAGGCTGCTTATTATCCTCTTAAACAAATGCAAATGACCTTCAGTCCTCCAAAACACCTCCTGTTTAGTGCCCACCCCACAAAAGAATCCAGCATGAGCTTTAATGAATGTCTATCAGATCAGGTTGTTTTCTTGTTTAAATCCTTCATGGAAAAGGAGTACGTCAAGGCTGTATATTGTCACCCTGCTTAGTTAACTTATATGCAGAGTACATCATGAGAAATGCTGGACTAGAAGAAACTCAAGCTGGAATCAAGATTGCCAGGAGAAACATCAATAACCTCAGATGTGCAGATGACACCACCCTTATGGCAGAAAGTGAAGAGGAGCTAAAAAGCCTCTTGATGAAAGTGAAAGAGGAGAG
>SJYT01061156.1:3406-39993 GCA_006410635.1 Cephalophus harveyi | reverse complement strand
ATGCTGAAGCTCCAATACTTTGGCCACCTGATGCAAAGAACTGACTCATTTGAAAAGACCCTGATGCTGGAAATGATTGAAGGTGGGAGGAGAAAGGGATGACAGAGGATGAGCTGGTCGGACGGCATCACTGACTCAATGGACGTTAGTTTGAGTAAACTGGGAGTTGGTGATGGACAGGGAGGCCTGGCATGCTGCAGTCAATGGGGTCACAAAGAGTTGGACACGACTGAGCGACTGAACTGAATTGAACATCCTTTTTTGAGATGAAGCTGTAACATCAGTTGGAATCTGTGTGGCGGCAGAGATGTGGTAGTACAGGAGAAGATCCAAAGAGAAGTATGACAGGCAAGTGGACAAGTCACCTCCATTTTGAAGGGCCCTGTAAACCATACTCAGGACTCAGGTCGTTGGGAATTATTCCCCAATAGCACAGCTCAGTTAAAATGAGAAACCAATCAAAACCCCAAATCCCTTGTCACAGAAAGTCTTGTTCTCAATACTTTTAGTGGGGAAGAAGTTGCTAACCACAGGGCCCTCTCAGGAATTTCTCTTAGACTCAATATAAATGTTTTCATTTGTTTTCCTATTGATCAGAGCGTAAATTCTGTACCTCTCACAAATCTCTCTGCATTCAGTTACGTATTACCTAACCTTAGAGTATCATTTGGATCCTTATGTTTTTCTAAACATAACAAACTTTTCTTTGTCTCTGGTGACAGAGAAAGGCAAAGTGGTACAAAGAAGCAGAAACATTCTGAACAAGTCTAGTGATAGTTTTTGTTTAACTTGATAGTTTTTGTTTAACTTGACACCATACTTTGTTTTAGCTGAGATAAACTTCAAAAGTAACGTTTTTTGTATTAGTCCTAAAATTGGTTCACATTCTCAGAACACCACCATTGTCTGCCTAGTTAGTAAAGTGAGATGAGAAATGGGTGTCCACCATCCCAGCATCTTATGAAAAGCCAAGCGATGACACATGAAAGTGAAGTGTGATAGAAAAACCTTACCAGAGCCTGAATTATAATAATAAAAAAATATTGCTAATATTTATTGGCTGCTTTCTAAGATACTTAGACACATAGCTGTAGAGTCTGAACAAATGTGAGGTTTTTAATGATCCAGATAAGAGATATTTTGAAAGCCTGATCATGTGATTCCTTACTAGGTTAGTATCTATTTCCTATGAACTGAGAAGGTGGCCTCTCTTGGCTATTATGTGACTATTCAGAAGAGCCGAGTTCCTTGCCGTAAGTCTCACCTGTTTGTGGGTCCACATTTTAAAGACTGTTGCCATACATAGTGTATTAGAAATGTCCAGATGTGAAAAGTTTTATTCAATCAAATCAGGCTGTATTTAGTGGGATTTTGTGGACAAATCTTTGTTCTCAGCTGTATAATAATTACAGGCTATTTTACCAGTGGATAAGGAAAGGATTACTCTCTGAAAATTTGGTGACTTTATAATTACATGTATTTACCTGCCTTATCAGAATAGACTTTATCAACTGAGATATAGGATTATTTTTATTTAAAAGACTCTTTGGTAAATTGAACAAGCACACTTTTGCGGGGAGTTTAGCTTTTATAGAACTTTGTTCCTGACATGAATAAACAACAAATGAAATGAGTTTTATTTTTTCCTTCCTTTTTGAAATGTATACAGACTTGGCACAGAAATTACTTAGATGGTTAGTTTAGCCCAACCTGTGATCCTACTGAGAAATGTACAGACATTTATTGAAAACTTGGTGTGTTTAGCGTGCAGATGTGTTTTAGCCAAGGCTCTGTATTTCACATGGGAAGTTTTATGGTACTGGATCAGAATCTGCTAAAACCTTCAGAGGAGTTTTCTTTTTCAGAATTGATTTTTCTTTCTTACTATCCCACTTCAGTCTGTAGCTAACTTCTCTGTCTCAGATATGCCTGAAGAAGAATTTACTTTTCTCACAGGTGTTCATTATAATTCAAAGTTAAGTTCATAAGGAAGTAATAATGAGTCTAGACAATCTATAGATTGGAATCTGTTTCTCACAACCAAATCTCAATTTAATTTTTCCACTCAGTACCAAAATTTTGTTTCAGCAACATAAACATCTTAACTTTTCTTTTGCCAAATGTCTTTAGAAACAGGAATCCCGTGTGGTGTCCCTCCTTATCCTTCCAATTTCACTAATGTTCCATAAACTTTCTAAAGTTATTGAGAATGTAAACATCCCTGAGTCAGAAACTTTGTCTTCTATTTCTCTTATTAACGCTTTCTTGATAAGCCTTCCTGAAATACTGACAGATTGGGCCTACAGCCACATGTATGCATATCAAGTGTCCTTCTTAGCACGGACACGGAGAAATTGCTGTGCAGTGCTTTGGTCTGCTTACGGGGGAGAGAAACCCTGAGCACTGGAGCATTAAGAGACAGCCACCGAGCCTTCAGCTGTGTCCATCTGCTTGGCAGCCGTCCATTCATCAAGGCTTCAGTTATGCTAGGATATGAGACCTGGATGCCAAATCTCAATTTAATTTTTCTACTCAGTACCAAAATTTTGTTTCAGCAACATAAACATCTTAACTTTTCTTTTGCCAAATGTCTTTAGAAACAGGAATCCCATGTGGTGTCCCTCCTTATCCTTCCAGTTTCACTAATGTTCCATAAACTTTCTAAAGTTATTGAGAATGTAAACATCCCTGAGTCAGAAACTTTGTCTTCTGTTTCTCTTATTAACGCTTTCTTGATAAGCCTTCCTGAAATACTGACAGATTGGACCTACAGCCACATGTATGCATATCAAGTGTCCTTAGCACGGACACGGAGAAATTGCTGTGCAGTGCTTTGGTCTGCTTACGGGGAAGAGAAACCCTGAGCACTGGAGCATTAAGAGACAGCCACCGAGCCTCCAGCTGTGTCCATCTGCTTGGCAGCCGTCCATTCATCAAGGTTTCAGTTATGCTAGGATATGAGACCTGGAGAGGAGAGTGTGATTGTCTTTGTGACTCCCATCAGAAAGTCAGCTATGGCAGATTGACTGTGAGCAACTAGCTTGGGAAAGTTTTCATTCAGAAGGTTTGTGCTCTAGGCTTGCTGCTTATACTCTGAAACTGCAGAGACTAAGGGATGCCCCGCTGAGTGGCAGCACCATCCTGGGCAGAGTAAGCATAGATGCCCAGCAAGACTGGCATCTGGCTCTGTTTGATAGCACCGCTGGCCTCTGCCTTCTTACATTTTCCTACTATGCTCTCTACCAAGTTTTCTTCTTCCCTTCCTTTCTCAGTTGCTGCTCCCTGCAAGATGAGATGGGCCTGGTCCTCACCTGCACCCCAGCCTCCCCGAGTACGTCTTCCCTTCTCGCCGCGTTTCAGTTCTCATGTGGCTGTCATTGGGAGCACGGCTCCTGGATGAGGGTTCTGATGTTTTCTGTCAGGGCATGTCTCTCTTCCTCTCTGTTTGATCCTCATTTTTCTTCTGTCCCTACTCTTCCAGTTTCCATTTTCTGCACACCCCTTTCCTCACCTGACTTTCTGCCTCACTCTTTGTCTCCTCCCTCCTTCAGTGTCTCCTGTGGGTGCTTCTTTACTGGGACCATTTTCACTTCACGTTGACATCTGTCTCCTCTCCTCCTTTTTATCACTAGCATCTTCTTCCTGTGTCTCTTCCATCGTGTTTAATTCATCATCACCAGGTTAAACAAAATGAGCCTTTGGAGACAATCCTGTTCTGTCAACAAGACTTAAATCCTCTCATTGTCTCAATCGATAAACACTTCTAAATGCTTAAACTTGGCCACTCTTAAACCTTAGACCAAGTCTCACAGGACCTACCTAAAGTATTAAGCTAGTTAAAGCTTTTTGTGATCTAATATTTAAGTTTCCAGACAAAGAGTCTACTGTATTTGGCAATTTGAACTCTGATTTTACACCTTGGTAGTTTGCATGACTAACTTGCAGAAGTGAAAGCCTTCTGCACTTCAAGGAAGCAGTCAGTATAATTACAGGACTAGGGTTCCTTCAAGGAAGATGGCCTCTGTTTTATGCAGCTTTTTTTTTTTTTTTTTCAGTTTTATGGTTGTGACAACTTTAAATTCTCTGACCACCTCAGTAAATCAGATGTTTAGTATAAGGTTTTAATGGCATTATACTTGGAAACCCGCTTACTCTGACCTTCTCACTCCCTCTTTTTCTTTCTTGGTGCCTCTACCCCCTCAGCCTCTCACTAGGGCCAGCCAGCTTCCTCAATTCCCTAGAAGTCTAGATCCCACAGATTGTCAATCTTTTAAGCTTCTGTGATAACCATCACTCCTGTTGTCCACAGCCCATCCAGCCACACAGTGTTACTGGGATCTTTGAGGGAACCAAACAGATTTTCCTCTGCCTGGGTTCTGATACTGTGAGAAATAAGAAAAAGGACAAAGGAAAAATACCACCTTCATTCCTGGTAGAGAAGTTGAAGTAGGTAACTTACTGTGTACTAAAAATGAGCTGTTACTCTGCCTAACTCCCATATTAGGCAGCTGTCCACAGCCAGTCATGGGTACCGCTGGACTTGGGTGGGCCTCCCTCCCCTACCCCAGGGCAGAATGCTGAGGGGCAGAGGTTGACCTGGGCTGACTGTGAGCATCACGGCAGAAGGAAGGCCACAGGATGGGGCTGGGCCATCTGTGCCAACTTTCTCCTTTCATACATTTGGTCAGATACAGCCCTCCACTGCCACTGTGGAGTCAGTCAGAGAAGAGATGGGGCATATTATGCCAATGACTGCCCCCTGCATGGAGGGAAAATGCCCCTGTCAGGTACATCACAGGTCATTAGTCTGCCTTAGGAGTGGACTGCCTTTTGGTCAAGTGCCCACCCCAGTCTAAGCAGTGGACGTCTCTTCAAAAACAAGTTGATTTTCTGAGCAGAAGCTTGGGGTGGGGCACTTTAATAAGGAGCAGTGGGGACTATCATATCCCGAGTCCTGCTTATGACCTCACAATACTGCCATCTTCTCCCTGAGTATTGTATCTGTGACCAGTCAGTTCCTTATGTAACATTTGAAAGTCGTATTCTATCAGCCATCATGGAGAGAGAGAAAACACATAGCTATAAAGGAAAAGACAGCAGATTCAGTCTGTGCTGTTTTACAGGTGACAGGCATGCTCTGTTTATAAGCCTCTCCCAGAGTGCGCCACCTTGAGTATATCCAGAGGCAGAGCTGCCCAAGCCGAGAGACTAACTTTCTCATGGAATGTTTTAGGACAGGAATGACAAATAGCTTTCATGTCATGCCACCTTCTATATATTTATTGGCAGTAGCTGCCAGGAGTGCTATGTCAAGGAAGATTCCAAGGCTGTAGCCCCAGTCAGCAGGAAAGAGTTCTGTGATCATTATTGATGTGGGTAAGGAGAGCGAGGGCACTTGAACCAAGTACTGACCATTGTCGATTCAAAGAGATCATAGGTGGGATCTTCAACCCTAGAAATATCACAACCCATGCACCAGAAGTAGGAAGCAGCAGCTTAAAGCTGGAGAAGCACCAAAGGAGACTGGACCACAGGGCCAAAAATTTGGATGGTATACCACAAGATCTGCAGACTTTTTCTATAAACAATAGAATTTTTTTTAGGCTATGTGAGCCATGTTATTCCCTATCACAATGACTCAGCTCTGCCATCATGGTGCTGAAGCAGCACAGACAATACAGAAAGGAATGGGCATGGTTATGCCACAGTAAATCTTATTTTACAGAAACAAACAGTGGGACATAGTTTGTTGCTTCATGTAGAGAAGAGACTGGCATCAAGACCTAGAACTCTGGAAACTCACCATGGTACCTATGTCTAAATCTCTTTCTGTCCTCAGCTTTGGAAGATTTCATTGAGATCCAACAAAGCATTTGACAGGCAATATTAAGCTCTCCAAATCTAACTTCTTTTCAGCAAAACGTTAAAAATGATGTATACTCAGAGATTTCTCCCAGGTATGTTCAGAGTATGTGCAGTGATGCGGTCATGTCACGTCACTTCTTAGGCAGCAGTGGGGTTCCAAAGATAGCATATCAGACAGAGGTCTTACACCACCGAAATTACGTATGAAAACCCCTGCGATCATTGTAAGTTAGAATATATCAATACAGGGATTGAAAGCCATGAGGTGTACTGAAGGAAGGCATGAAAGGGAAGTCTCCATGCAGGTAGGTGTTCGGGTGAAGGAACATTCCTTCTTTCTTAGAACATTCTTACCTGAGCAGGTGCAGACTGTAATGTATCCTACTTGCCAGAGGGCTCCTCCTATTCTACTTTAACATAAAGACTCCTGAGCCTTTGGTTTACATTAATATCTGTGTTACTTGTCTGAGAGCTCATACAGATGAGAGGAAGAACATAGGCATCTGTCACAAGCCCTCAACCATTATGTTAGATCTGATCCTAAACCTGCTTGTGTGATCATAAATACATACACACCATTCAAGGAAAAGTAAAGAATCTGGCAGTCAGCTTCCTGCCACCTCCGGCTGTAATCATAGAAATTCTACTCATGTTCACAGCCTGGGCATTTGGTTTTTTTCTTACCAAGTGAGAAGAAATCATTGAAGCCAGTAGGTATGTATGATATAGCCCCACAGGCTATCTTATGTCATCTTCAATTTTTATAAAACATAAGGGATACACAGTATTCAGTAAGATACTCATCCAGCTACAGTGACTTTCCCAGGTTGCTCAGCTAGTCAGTACCAAAACGAAGTTTAAATCTCAGCTTCCTCATCTGTGAAACGGGAATAAAAATATATCAGCCTCACAGGGATATTCTGAGAAACAGATGAATTCTAAAATAACCTAGAATGATCCCTGTCTCAGTGATTGTCAGCTCTTATTTTTATCTGAGGTTTTATGCACAACTCGAGTGATTCCATATGGATGGACTCCTGCAAGGTGCTAGCTGTAAGATGCCCGTCATTTCAGACGAATGAGGGGCCACAGATGCAGCAGGAGCTTTGCTTCTGGTCCTCAATGAATTATTCCATTTCCAACAATACAATCACAAGACACAAGAGATGTGATAAGCTTTCTAAATTTATGTGTCACCAAGAAAATGGACCTCCTCTATCTGATTGTCACTCGGAAGAATAATGAAGGAGAATCAAGGGCACAGGGACAGTGAACATTTGAGGAGGAAGCTGCTGCTTTATAGAATTTGGTTTGTTTCCACTGACCTCTCCTATCCTGGGGAAAACTAAAAAAAGACTCAATTACTCAAAGCAGGGGTCGAAGTATTTTAGGATTTATGAGCCATGCTGTTTCTGTCACAAGTCCTCAGCTCCGCCACTGGAGCACAAAAGCAGCCATCGACGATCTGTAAATGAATCACTTTGGCTGTGTTCCACTGGAACTTTATTTATGGGCACTGAAATTTGAATTTCATGTAATTTTCATGTATCACAAAATATTATTCTGATTTTTTCCCAACTGTATAAAAAATGTAAAAACTATTCTCAGCTCACAGGTGGTACAAAAAGAGGAAGCAGCCTGAGTTTGTCTCCCAGGCCACTGCACCAGCCTGAGACACAGACCTGTCGTGGTTTGCTGGTTGTTCGGGTACGTCCTCTCACGTCTCTGGACCTCAGTTTCCTCTAGTGAGAACAAGGGAGTGATCCCAAAGGAGCCCTGAGAGTCCTTCTGGCACTAAATGGCCAAGACTGCAGGGTTGTCGTGCGGTTTTATAGTCAGACAAACCTAGGTTCTAGCCTGGGGTTTGCTGAGGGACATTGGGCAAGTTCCTAAGCCCCCCAGTTCCTCAGTTGCCTTGTTTGTAGAGTGGGGATAGCAGTATCAGCTTTAGGGTTGCTGTGAAGATTCAACCAATAGGATACTTGTGAACCCCTCTACTGATGTGTCCAACAAACATTTATTATACCTAATATATAGTAAGTGCTAACTATTGTATTAAAAATAACTTGTATTAATTGTAATAGCTATTTTTTTTTTTTTTTTTTTAGAAAAAGCTGAATTCCTATTAAAATAATACTTTTTAAAACTAGAGAGTTTTCTTCACAGCCCTGTGATAAAAAGCTGGCCTACGTGGTGGGGAGGGGCTGCACCTTTTGAACAAAGCCCTATAATTAAGAGTCCACTACTGTTATCTTCTCTCCCATGTAAGGAAAACAACAAATTTTGATAAATTAACTTTGCATCTCTGTATACAGCTCTCTCACTCCACCCAGTGGCAGGAAGTAAGTGGTAAATCATGTGGAAGAGATGGGAAATTTTTTTTTAATTTTTATAATTATTGCTGCTTTTTTTATAATATCCTCCACCAATAGAGCAAGATTTCATTTTAAACTCAGTCCCCTGTGACTCTCTCTTGCTGTTTTTAAAGCCTGCAGTGGTAGGTAACCATTTAACTGAGTGGCTTTCAACAGGCAAATATTAAGAAGTGCCTGAACTTTGACCAGCATGAGTTGATCAGTATCTGTACAGGTGGTTATTTAAAGTGTTGTCCTGCAGCCTCATTAAAAAGAAACCCAGCCTTTAATAAATATTAGAAAATGTCAGCAGCACAATTTAAATGTGGGAAAGAGATCAATTTTCTTTGTAATTGTGTGCAAAGGCATAAACAGTCTGTTTGGAACTCTTGATTCCATGTCACAGTTTAGCAGCCATGATGGTTTCTATTTAGAAATAAGGATGGGAAGGGAATGTGAATTAGGTTCTGCAGCCTCATTAAAAAGAAACCCAGCCTTTAATAAATATTAGAAAATGTCAGCAGCACAATTTAAATGTGGGAAAGAGGTCAATTTTCTTTGTAATTGTGTGCAAAGGCATAAACAGTCTGTTTGGAACTCTTGATTCCATGTCACAGTTTAGCATCCATGATGGTTTCTATTTAGAAATAAGGATGGGAAGGGAATGTGAATTAGGTGTCAGCCACTTGGTGAATCAAGAAGCAACTAAGCTGAAGTACTCACATGATGTCGTTAACAAAAAGAATCTGCAGACTAGCAATCTGCAGACAGAAAAGCATTTGTTGAAGGCTCCCTCCATTCCCCTCATCATTTCCAACGACCTCATTTCAGTGATGGCTGTTCTTTCTCAGACCATCTTTGCATCCCCACTTCCCCTTCCAGCTGCTCTCAGAACCAGAATGAGGAAGTGATTTGTAATTCCTCTCCAAGCCTTGGGCTGCAGGGCCTGCCCTGGCTTTGCTTCTCCCTGGCCTGTCCCTAGCCCTGCCAGCCAAGGAGAAATCGACCAGGGTGCTGAAAGGGAGATGCTGGCAGGGTCAGGATAGGGCTGCTGTGGAAGAAACTTGGCATCCTCACTTCTTTCCCCCTCATTCTCTCTGTTTGACTCTTCATCTCTCTTTGTCCTTCATTCTCTTAGTCATCTCAATCTCTAGTCTCCTCTTGCATCCATTCTGTCTCTCATTCTCCTTTTTTTGTTTGTGTGTTTGTTTTTTGGTCTCTTTCCTCTTCTCCCTCTCTGTTTATCTTGTCTCTCTGTCTCTCCCTCTGGTCTCTCTTTCTGTCTCTTTTTTTTTGACTCTCCTGCCCCTGGCTCTGCCACACCCTCCATCTCATCTGTTGTGTGTGTGTTTCTCTCTTTCTTAACCTGTTTCTGACGCCATCCGCCCCCAACCTTGTGTGACAGATTTTCATTTGACCAAGGCTCCTCTGTATATTTCCCCTTTCTCCTTATAGTCCTGTGCCTCAGCTTTCTATTCCACTGCGAGGTTCTCTTCTAAAACTGCTTGGCTCTGAGCTTGCCTAGTATGTGCTTCATAATTAAGACTGCAATTGAAGTGTAACTGCAAGTATAATTAAATTCACTTTAGTGGATCCTGGAATTATGAAGAAATTAGGCCTTTTGATATGGCCCTGCAGGAGCAGCTGGAAGGAGAGAAGGACCCTGCGTTAGTGTGGAGCTGCCCTATCCACTCTGTTACCCTGGCCACCACCTCTGGTTGTTAACCTTTAGCACAGTGGCCTCATATCCCTGGACAGCTAGAAGTGGCAGCAGCTTGGAGCCTCCCTCAAGGACACTCAACACAGCCAGCTGCTATGTGGCCCTTCTTAGAAAGAGGGGCCAATGAAAGCATCTGAGGACTCAGAAAGCTCAGAAACAACCCTCTTCATTTTCCCTGAGGCCATTCGGGTTTTTTATTTCAACCTCATAAAAAAGAGTTATCTTGAGGTGTTGGGCCAGCAAGACGCTCAGAAGAGGAGTCGCCCACACTTGCTGCTTGAAGTTCACTTTGTATGGATGAGCCTGTCCATGGTTATTCAGTCCGTGCACAGACACATCCTTTGTGGGGGACACTGTGCCTGGAGGTACACGGTGAGCAAACGTGAGCAATGGCAGCCCTTCCAAAGCATATGTTTACTGGGGACAAGAGCAATGTCAGTAAGCAGTCCTGATAGTGCTGGGATTTTAGATGTACAAAGTATTTGGGAAGTTTATTTTCCAATCTGCTACTCTAGGTTGGGGGTTGAGATGTGGTGACAAGAAAGCATCCCCAAAGAAATGTCATTTAAAAAGATAGTTCATGGACATATGGCGTTCTCCAAGCAGAGAGGGCAGCAGAGCTCAGGGTAGAGGGCATAGCAGGCTTGTCTGCAGGTTCGCGGGTTTCTCTGTCAGTCATTTTCCCTCTTGGGTATATCTGGTGCTAAGTTGGATGCTGAAAAGGGTATTAATTCAGGAACTGGCTAGTTGGTTATAAGGAAAAACAACCCATTTATCAGGAGGTATAATGCATATCAGGAGTATGCAGTATTCATGCATACTCATGGAAAGGAAGGTGAACCGACAGTTCTGTCAGTGGTTGGGGGCCGTAATAAAGCTGGCCCACAGGAAGAGCAGGGTCTGAGTTGGAGGCAGACCTCAGGAACATCATTTCAGCCCTTGGTCTCTTCACTTGACTCTCCACCTTCTGCGTATTTGCACTGTCTTTCTCTCATCTGCCTACCTATGACCAGAAGTCCTTTTCATGCTACTACTTTCTCTTTTATGGAAACCACCCATTGAGACTCTACGGAGCAAATCTAATTGGACTAATGGCCATGGTCTGTATTTAGACCACCCTTGNTCTCTTCACTTGACTCTCCACCTTCTGTGTATTTGCACTGTCTTTCTCTCATCTGCCTACCTATGACCAGAAGTCCTTTTCATGCTACTACTTTCTCTTTTATGGAAACCACCCATTGAGACTCTACGGAGCAAATCTAATTGGACTAATGGCCATGGTCTGTATTTGGACCACCCTTGGGTCAGGTGCAAGGAAGTGTCTTGGAAGCAGTCAAGGTCTGCCTTGGGGCAGAAAATATGCCATGGTCCCTCACAGAACAGGGACTGTGGGGACAGAAGGTTTAGCCAAAAGAGCAGACATCCTAGTTGTACATGATCCTTGTTCTTGAATAATTTATAGCCTCATTGAGGTTCTGATGATCTCATGCATGGGAAAGGGCTCCGTGTTTTAAATGTCAAACAAGAGTCACTGGGAAATCAAAATAGAGTCCAGAAAGCAAAGGATTTTGAAACTGAATTCTGCCAGTCAGTCACAAATCCTCAGTGCTCTTGGCTTAAAAAAAAAAGAACTGATTTATAAACACTGAACTCAAGGGTTTATTTAGAAACATCAAATTCACAAGTTCCTTTTAAGGGTCAGATAAAGTAATATGGGAGGACTTTGTAAACTAGATGTTTTATTGTTGTTGTTATAAGGATGATGATGACAGATATTTACAAAACCATAAGAAGGACTTATTCAGGTATCAGAATGGGTGTGTCAAGCATTATTTGAATGTTTATTCCACTGCTTCCTATTACTAGCCATACTTACTGGACGAGCCTTTAACTTATTTGTGCCTCAGTCCTCTCCTCTGTAAAAGGAAGATAATAGCAGCTATCTCAGGGTTTCTACTGAGGAACAGGGGAGCAAATATACTTAGAACCCCAGAGCAATGTGTGACCTGTGTGAAATGAAAGCTGCTTTCTGCTTTTACTGTTGTTATCCCCACTCCTAGCAGAACTCTTTCAGTCCAGATACGCAGAGCTTGGTGTAGACCTGTATGTGGGTGAGACCTGTACCCACAAGAGGAGTCGTATCAAGGAGAAGTAGATTAGAAGGTGAGGGATGTTCAGGCAGATAAGACTGCCTCTTGGGGTGATGCATGGGGATCTGGGGAGCTGTGTGTTGAGAAAGGCAGAGGGAGAATTCTGAGTCTCTTGTAGCATAATGTAGATTTTTCTTCTCTGAAGCCCAAGTGGAGAGAGTGTTCTAAGTCCATATCTCTGTTGAAGGAGATAAAAATTTCCATCTTTAACTTTCATTGACCTCCTAGTCCAAAGACTGATTCGATTCTGTGTCTGTCAAGACTGATTCACTCTCTACCACTACTATTATACATAAGCCTGCAGGTTAAGGTTGGAATCCCTTAGCCTGGTACCAGCACCTGCCACAGTCTGATCCCCTGTCCTACTTTTCAGCCTCTGGGACCTTGGCTGAAACTTTACCAAACGAATCAAAATGCACATTGAGGTTGTTCTTAATGAAACAGTAAATCTTTTCATCTGCATTAGTTAAGTTCTAACGTGAAACAAACTGCCCCAAAATTTAGCTGCCGCTCTTGCCTGGAAAATCCCATGGATGGAGGAACCTGGTAGGCTGCAGTCCATGGGGTCGCGAAGAGTCAGACACGACTGAGCGACTTCACTTTCATTTTTCACTTTCATGCATTGGAGAAGGAAATGGCAACCCACTCCAGTGTTCTTGCCTGGAAGAATCCCAGGGATGGGGGAGCCTAGTGGGTTGCCGTCTATGGGGTCGCGCAGAGTCGGACACAACTGAAGCGACTTAGCAGCAGCAGCAGCACTGAAAACATTGACCATCTTACAATTTCTTTGGTGCCGAATCCAGCGCTGGTTCAGCTCTGTCCTCTGGCTCAAGATCTCTCTCAAGTCCAATCACTGTGTCAGCCAGGACTGGGGTCCTGTTGCAGCTTGCCACGTGGGAGTGGCGGGAGCGGGGCTTGTTGCCTGTAGGCACACTCACACAGTTGTTGGTTGGGTGCAGCTCTTTATGGGCTGTTGGAATGAACGCCTCAGTTCCTTGGTGCCTGCTGGCTGGAGACTGCCCTCAGTCCTTTGCATTGTGAGTTTCCCCATGGGGCAGCCCATAGCCCATAGCATGGCAGTTGGTTTCATTAGAGTGAACAAAAGAAAATCAGAGGAAGCAAGACCACAGTGATGGACTTAGTCTCAGAAGTGTCCTTCTATCACTTTTGCTATATTCTTCTCCTTTAGAGGCAGGCCACTGCTCCAGCCTGTACTCAAGGGGCATGAACACCAAGAGGTCATGGTCAGTCAACTGAGAACCATTTTAGAAGCTGCCACCCACACTTAACACAATAGTGTGTTAATTAAAGTAATACTTGTGACATTTGTATACCTATAGCTGTTTCATGTTGATGCATGGCAGAAATCAACACAATATTGTAAAGAAGTATCCTTCAATGAAAATAAATGATTTTTTAAATATAAATTGTTAATTACAATATTGTATTGGTTTTGCCATACATCAACGAATCCGCCACGCGTATACACGTGTTCCCCATCCTGAACCCCCCTCCCTCCTCCCTCCCCGTACCATCCCTCTGGGTCGTCCCAGTGCACCAGCCCCAAGCATCCAGTATCATGCATCGAACCTGGATTGGCGATTCGTTTCATATATGATATTATACATGTTTCAATGCCATTCTCCCAAATCATCCCACCCTCTCCCTCTCCCACAGAGTCCAAAAGACTGTTCGATACATCTGTGTCTCTTTTGCTGTCTCTCATACAGGGTTATCGTTACCATCTTTCTATATTCCATATATATGTGTTAGTATACTGTATTGGTGTTTTTCTTTCTGGCTTACTTCACTCTGTATAATCGGCTCCAGTTTCATCCACCTCATTAGAACTGATTCAAATGTATTCTTTTCAATGGCTGAGTAATATTCCATTGTGTATATGTACCACAGCTTTCTTATCCATTCATCTGCTGATGGACATCTAGGTTGTTTCCATGTCCTGGCTATTATAAACAGTGCTGCAATGAACATTGGGGTACATGTGTCTCTTTCAATTCTGGTTTCCTCGGTGTGTATGCCCAGCAGTGGGATTGCTGGGTCATAAGGCAGTTCTATTTCCAGTTTTTTAAGGAATCTTCACACTGTTCTCCATAGAGGCTGTACTAATTTGCATTCCCACCAACAGTGTAAGAGGGTTCCCTTTTCTCCACACCCCCTCCAGCATTTATTGCTTGTAGACTTTTGGATCGCAAATGGTACCTCACTGGTACCTCATTGTGGTTTTGATTTGCATTTCTCTGAGAATGAGTGATGTTGAGCATCTTTTCATGTGTTTGTTAGCCATCTGTATGTCTTCTTTGGAGAAATGTCTATTTAGTTCTTTGGCCCATTTTTTGATTGGGTCATTTATTTTTCTGGAATTGAGCTGCAGCAGTTGCTTGTATATTTTTGAGATTAATTCTTTGTCAGTTGCTTCATTTGCTATTATTTTCTTCCATTCTGAAGGCTGTCTTTTCACCTTGCTTATAGTTTCCTTTGTTGTGCAGAAGCTTTTAAGTTTAATTAGGTCCCATTTGTTTATTTTTGCTTTTATTTCCAATATTCTGGGAGGTGGGTCATAGAGAATCCTGCTGTGATGTATGTCGGAGAGTGTTTTGCCTGTGTTCTCTAGGAGTTTTATAGTTTCTGGTCTTATGTTTAGATCTTTAAGGATATCCTCTAGACAGGAAACACAAAAAGGGTGTATAAACTTGAACCCAAAACAGTAAAGTAAATGGCAACGGGATCATACTTATCAATAATTGCCTTAAATGTAAATGGGTTGACTGCCCCAACCAAAAGACAAAGACTGGCTGAATGGATACAAAAACAAGATCCCTATATATTGTTGTCTACAAGAGACCCACCTCAAAACAAGGGACACATACAGACTGAAAGTGAAGGGCTGGAAAAAGGTTTTCCATGCAAATACAGACCAAAAGAAAGCAGGAGTAGCAATACTCTTATCAGATAAAATAGACTTTAAAACAAAGGCTGTGAAAAGAGCAAAGAAGGATTTTACATAATGATCAAAGGATCAAGAAGAAGATATAACAATTATAAATATATATGCACCCAACATAGGAGTACCGCAATATGTAAGATAAATGTTAACAAGTATGAAAGGGGAAATTAACAATAACACAATAATAGTGGGAGACTTTAATATCCCACTCACACCTATGGATAGATCAACTAAACAGAAAATTAACAAGGAAACACAAACTTTAAATGATACAATAGACCAGTTAGACCCAGTTGATATCTATTGGACATTTCACCCCAAAACAATGAATTTCACCTTTTTCTCAAGCGCACACGGAAACTTCTCCAGGATAGATCACATCCTGGGCCATAAATCTAGCCTTGGTAAATTCAAAAAAATTGAAATCATTCCAAGCATCTTTTCTGACCACAATGCATTAAGATTAGATCTCAATTACAGGAGAAAAACTATTAAAAATTCCAACATATGGAGGCTGAACAACATGCTGCTGAATAACAAATCACAGAAGAAATCAAAAAAGAAATCAAAATATGCATAGAAACGAATGAAAGTGAAAACACAACAACCCAAAACCTATGGGACACTGTAAAAGCAGTGCTAAGGGGAAAGTTCATAGCAATACAGGCATACCTCAAGAAACAAGGAAAAAGTCAAACAAATAACCTAACTCTACACCTAGAAAAGGAAGAAATGAAGAACCCCAGGGTTAGTAGAAGGAAAGAAATCTTAAAAATTAGGGCAGAAATAAATGCAAAAGAAACAAAAGAGACCATAGCAAAAATCAACAGAATTTTTTATAAAAATGTAATGCTCACTCCTGTAACAACAGATATGTTCAGAAGCAATATAGTAGGGTTTTCATTCTGATTCATACGAAGTCAGATAGGATAAGGAGCCGGGTGCTTGGCTCTGCAGGGTTACCCAAACATGGATGCTAAGAGAGTCATTGTCATCTGAAAAAAAGCTGCCATCCAATATTTTTCTGGCAACATTTCAGAAGGCAGACCAGGAAAACAGAGGAAATACAAAGAGTAAAAGTGGAAGAAACTTCACAGGCATGTGTTTCATTGCTGCTGCTGCTGCTGCTGAGTCGCTTCAGTCATGTCCGACTCTGTGCTATTCACAGTATATTGACCAGGACTCAATCACACGACCCCCCTCCCCCACCTGGAACGGGGCCTGGGAATTGCAGTTCCTCTTTGGCAGCTCTTTCCCAGCATTAGCTCCCCACTGTAGCAGAGGAGCATGGAGCTTTGGTAAACAGCCAGCCACGACTGCCACAGAGACTGCCATTTACAGAATGCTTTCACACCTATTATTTCATTAGGTTCTCATGGCGATCTATGCTACCAGCATTATTTTCCTCATTTTAAAGATAGGAAAACAGACTAGTATGCCTTTAGGACATAATTAGAACAGGATTCAAGTACCACCTCTGCCTCTTACAACCTGTGTGACTGTAGAGAAGTTTTTTAACCTCTCTGTGCCTCAGGTATCTCATCTATGAAATAGGTACAACCAGACCTATCCAAATTCATTGTAAAGTTTTCATGTGTCACATGTAAATCCCTTAGCACTGTACCTGACATATGCTTAATCAATATTCATTGTGAGGAAGATGATCACAGTATTATGTCTGAAGATAAAGAAGTTGATGCTTAAATGATTTATCCAAAACTACACAATTAGTGCATGACAGAGTCAGGATGGGAGTCTAGGGATTTTAAGTAACAACTTCCCTATGTTGTAAGTTCTTGCTTGTCATGGAGTCCATTCATCAGATTCCTGTGTAAGATGGCCCCGCATCAGCCTTGAGCCAAAGACACAGTGTCCAGTGTCCCCTTCAACCCTGCTCTGGTGGACCCAGTGTGCCAGGAGAATCAGTACTATACTGCCTTCTCAGCTCAATTGTTCCTCCTTAATTCTTGCCTTTGCCTTTGGTATGAAACATGCTGACCAAGCATCTCCTTTTTATTTGTACTCTGAGGTCCTCCAAGGCCTATATTTCAAGGTCTTTGTTTATAAATAGGCTCTGTCTTACTAACTAGACAAAAGCACTGGAGATGATGTAAGATGAGATATTTCATTAGACACTTAAGTTTTATCACATTTCTCCCAGGTGCTTGTTCACATTGAAAAGAACAGAGTGGTGTTTTGCATGTCAAATAGTCACCGAAGAACACAATTAGGTGGGGTGGTTTGGCCTGCATTTGCTACAGATCCACCAGAAATGGCCAAGAGATGTCGTTAGAGGTGACAGTGCTCATTTTCATGGCTTCTGCCATTTTTATTAGGTAGAGTGAGGATGAAGCATGAAGAGACACTTTGAATACTGTCACTGTCTCCAGGCAGTGGATTTGAGCCAGTGAGCAGATTCTCTAGCTTCAGATCTCAGATTAGCTCATGACTCAGACGTTTTGTTTCAAGAGATTAAGACAAAGGACTTCTGGAATGAGCCAAAACTACATTAAATTCACTTGAGTGTGTGGATTACCAGCACCAATTGTAGCTTTTATCAGGAAAAAAATGTCCATTAGTCTCTTGAAAATCCTGTCTTTCATCTTTTTTTGTAGCTGGACTATCACTTGATACAGGTTTTGTCACATCATCTTTCCTGTCTGTGACATTGATTAGAATCTGTTTTTTAATTTTCTTCCTGGTGAAAAGCTAGATTCATCCTGAGCATCTTTCTGTGTTACTGCCATACTCCATATCATTCTAATGTCCTGACTTACCATTCTCTTGCTAATTTTTGTGTGCACAAATTTTTCTTCTTCATATTCCATATTCAGACTATCCAATCAAAAGATATGTCTATTTCAGAAGATTTTCCTCTTTCAAACTAGTTGAACAAGTGGTTGTTAATCTTTGTTCACAATCTTCTAAGAACCTCATTATTTTAGTTTTTTTTAATGCCAGAGAAAATAGAGACAATATCTTTTTAATGCCAGGCATTTGAGTTAAAAAGAGGAAAAATATAAATTTGTCATCTAAATATATCTGAATAGCCAGATCTGGATCATAAAAAATTGACCTGAATTGTAATTAAATGGTGTTAGAAGATTCAGGCAGTCTTCCCAGGTGGTAAAGCACCCATCTGCCAATGCAAGAGATGCAAGAGATGCAGGTTCTATCCTTGAGTCAAGAAGATCCCCTGGAGGAGGACATGGCAACCCACTCCAGTATTCTTGCCTGGAGAATCCCATGGGCAGAGGAGCCTGGTGGGCTACAGTCCATGGGGTTGCAAAGAGTCAGACACGACTAAAGCAACTTAGCATGCACGCATGTACAAGAGACTCAGGCATCTCATGACTTCAGGTTGTATGAAACTTCCTGGGGCATCACCTTCAGTTCCATCTCAGTGACTGTACAACATCCCCCCACTCCCTTCCAGGAACCAATGTCCACGAGGCCCAGAACATTCTCAGTAACAGCGGACTCCCCATCACTTCAGCTGTCGACCTGGAGGATGCAGCCAAGAAAGCTGTGGCCAGCGTGGCTAAGAAGTGATGCCTTGCCCTGATCCTTCAGAAGAAGTGCACTTACCCATAAAAAGGGATGGGTCTCTCACCACTGTGAAAAAAATGGTTATTCCATTGGGGAAAAAAGGGGGTGGTGGGGAAGGGGAAGAGCAAGAATTACAAGTTTTTTGTTTAAAAAATTTAAATCTGTATTTTTTGAATAAGATGTCTAGACAAGTTAATTTCCCTTATAGCCTTTATTAATTTAATGACCTGTGTTCTCATAATCTTCTGTCATAGTGAGTCAGCTCACCATTGTTTTGCCAATGGAGCAGTCTACAAGGCCAGACAATGTGTGTGTATACAGCATTTGAGATCAGGCCCTGGTTCATTTGCAGCTATTTTGGTGAACGTTTGTATTGTGTTTAAAAAAAAAAAAAAATGCATGCTATAAAAAAAAAGTCAGACAAGATTACATTGAACAGATTTGCCATCAAAAAGGTACAGCTAAGACACTGAAACAAGTAGCTGTTATAAACTGCAAGCGTTTTTACTATTTTTAATTCCAACATGTTTAGAAAATCCATGAAATGTATTTTACAATGGAAGATTCATAATTAATACCACATACATGTATCCTACCATTTGCCTTAATATTGAATATGCTGTTTACCTCATACTAAAAATGAAGCCAGAAGCCTGCCTTGTGATTTTGGAGTAGAAGTTTCTCTTTTAACATCAGATCTGAAGGTTGATTCTTATGGAAATCTCTGACTGAGTCATTTCAAGATGAGACAACACTGAAATCAATTTATGCTGTGAGTGTCACTGTCTTTTCTCCCTTCCTATTTCCCCCCTGAATCTACCATCTGGGAAAATGTAATTGAGAGAATGTGGCTTTTTTGCATAGTGTCCATTTTTGTGGTGGGAAAGAATGTGATTTAGGTTTGTGTTAAAATTTTGGTAAATTTTTATCTATATGTAAATTCAAATAAAATCCTCTGTTTTATAAACTCTAAGATCTGTGTGTTTCTCATTTTAATCCATTTTATTCATCAATTTTTTTTCTTTTATTAAGATACTAGTGTCTTAGGCAATATAGCCAGAGATAGAAAATTTGGGTTGTCCCAGGATTATTTCAGTTCTACTCAACTTTTTCAGTGACTATATCTGTTAGGAGATTACTTAATCAAAGGGTGAAAATTTTATACTCCCTGGAAGCCCAGGTAAGTGTCACAAATATCTGACAGTTAAAACATGGCCTTAGTTTGCGTAGGTTTGTAGAAAATATTCAGACATAATCTCACTTATGTGGCTCAGGTTCCAACATTAGCTGTTTTCCTCTCAATGTACAAATGTGTCACAGACCATACTTTTTTTAACCAGTTTGTACGTTGTTCGCAAAAGCTTCATATCTGGACAGAAGTTAAAACACCATTTTTTTCATAGATCTGTGTTTATCATGGAGGAAGAATTCATTTTATAGATCGGTCTTATATCCTTTATTAATTGTTACACAGTACATGAAAAATATTAACAGTGTCTTTTTAAGTGTTTCAATTGTGATAGCTTAACTAGTCAGTATTGTAAAAGAAATAATGTATACTCTATCAATTAGACAAAAACTACATATTTGAATCCTTTACCCTTTGTTAAGGCTTATGTTAATCTGGCTGTGTATATGGGTATTTCTAATCAATACAGTTTGGAGGAGGGGGTAAAGAAATGAAATCATTTATGTGATTATTTTGTTAAATAATAACAAAGAGCCCTTTGTTTTCAAAGATGTGGGAAGCTATATTTTCTTGGAAGCTCAAAGTATTGAGTTGATGTGGTTTGCATAGTATCCCTGCTGCTGAACACAGTACAGTTTCCATGGATTTTTATGGAGTGAATTACTGGTATGTATTAAGGCACAGCCACACAGACTGAGGGTACACAGGAGAATTGGGGGCAATTGGTGGTGTGGATCTGAAGCCTATATATTACCTACTCCAATGTGTCCTGTATTTCTGACCTTCTGATGTCCCCTTCAAGTCTTCAGCTGTACTATATGTAAGGGTGAAAAATAATTTCCTTTAAATCTGATCAGTATTTGTTATACATGGCCCTATCCTAAACAAGAGTATCTATGAAAGGAAGAGAGAGTCTAAATACAGTACTCAAAGAAGCTTAACAAGTAATACACACTTTTTGCCCAAACTGCTTTGCATGTAAGATTTTAATGGGTTTGCTAGTCTATCCTGTCAGTCTCATAGAACCAGCATCAGAGTTAGAGGGGATTGAAGTCCTGACCCTCCCACTTACCAACATTCACTTCTTTGCGTTGAACAACCTCTTGTATTTGTATAAGCTCTTTTGCAGTGGCAAAAAACCAACTCAAGCTTAAGAAAAAAGGTTGAGAGGGGGAGGATGGTTTTGTTCTTGTAATTACAAAAGGCAGACATTTTCAGCTGCAGTTAAGGCTAGATCCAGAAACTCAGAGCCTCAGAATGTGAACTCTGCATCTCAGAGATGCTAGTCTCTGTATTGGTTTCATTCTCAGATGGGCCATTTCCACAAGGTGGCAAAATGGCTGCTGGCCATCCCAGGTAGGTATTCTCAAAAGTTTGCATCCGTAAGAGAGAAAGAATGGGGCAGGGGGCAAGAAAGAGTAAAGAATGAAAGGAAGGGAAGGAAGGAGGGAGGGCGAAGGAAAAGGGAAGGAACGAAGGAGGAAGGTTGGTTCTCTCCTGGAAATTCTGAGAAACATCCCAGAATTTAGATGACGATTTTAGATCAGAAACTTACGTCTGAACCAGTCCTCTGGTCAAGACTTTACAGGGCTCTGATAAGTCCTCTCTGGGTTAAATCCCCACTTGTTGGCCTGATAATGAGACCACCCTCATTCAAACTACCAGAGCTGAGAGTAAGAAAAGGAAGGGATAATTCCATAAGAAACTCGAGGATCGAATAAGAAGAAACAGTGTTTTCTGGAAAGGAAAAATAAAAGATTACCACACTCATCATCCATAGAGCATTGATGTTGAACAAGTTGTTCTATAAGGACTCTGCCAACTCTGAAATGTCATGATTTTATTTTATTAATTTGTCATCATTTCTTGGCAGTCCATTCTTAACCTATGCATACAAGTTACCAAGTTTTTTAAATAGATGCTGCTTGAGTCATCTAAATATTTGACCTTGATTTATTTGTCTAGAACAGTAATGTGAACTTAAGAAGTAATGGTATTGAGCCTCTTAGCTCAATTTTGGTTTTCTATTTAAGTTTTAATTCAACTCATGAATTAGTAAAATAGGTAGGAAACTTTGAATGACCTTATTAGATCTGTGAATCATTTAATTTGTTATTTTACAGTTTATATACTGTGACCATCCTTCTCAGTTTGCTATCAGCATGAAAATAAAGGTATTGCCCTAAAGAATTATATTATTTATATTCAATGTCTTAATAAAAATGAGAAGAAAAAATGTTTTGACATTTCTAAATTAAGCATTTAAAACTGGTTATTTGTAGGATACAGTGTATGTTCAAATAAAATAAATGAAAAAATCATATAATCATGGTAAAAAAAATACTGTGAAGAAGAGCAGGAAAAGCTATGATCTTCCATGTCCTTCTACATATGAAGTTGGCAGGCCTGAGGGACTAGATAGTTTTATTGACACAACCATGTCATTTATTTACATTCTGTGGTGGTTTTCATGCCACACCAGCAGAATTAAGTAACTATGATAGAAAGTTCATGGCCCTAGACCATTTACTCTGGACCTTTACAGAAAAAGTTTGTCAAGCCCTTCTCTGTATTAAAAAAAAAAAAATTAAAGTATTATCCTCACAATGACAGCCCAGATTATTGTTTCTAAATCTGGGAAAGGCAGATTTAGGCATTAAAGTGAAACAAGTAGAAAATAGGATCTCTGACCTTTACATTTTAAACCCAATGAAAATTGATTTGTTTACAAAAGGACATTTGCCAATGAATACGTTTTTAACTATGTTACTTTGTTTCTTTCCATCACTCCAAGAAGTGCCTGCACTTAGCTAGGTGTGCTTCTGAAATATGCTATTCTTAACTACTTACAGGTGTGTTGGAATAACATCAAATCATGGCTATGAATATTGAACTCCCAAAGATCTCTATTGAGTCATACTCAAAGTGGTCCTTGCTAATTTTTGTGCATAATTTAATCTTGGGGTCCTGGGAAGATGGCAAGAAGGCAAAGAAAAATTATTTCAGTGCACCTGATCTCTGCAATGTTGCTGTAAAGGCATTATTACATTTTATCTTGAGGAACAGTAGCATAGTGAGATAAAGTTGCTCTGCTAAACTTACATAGTTAGTGGCAAGAATTTAGGCTTCTAGGCTTCTGGTTTTCATTGAATTCTGTCACTTCTAGTGCATCATTGTTAGTAGAATTTCTGTGATGATGGTAATGGTAAGTATTGGTGCTATCTAGTATATGGCTACTAGCCACATGAGGCTATTAAGCACTGAAAACTTAATTTTAAAGAGTACTTAATTTTGATAATAATTACTTAATTTTAAAATTAATTACTTAATTTTCAGCCACCTGAAACTTCCCTAGCCTTCCAGTGATTAAGACTCCATACTTCCAATGCAGGGGATGGCGGTTGTATCCCTGATCAGGAACTAAAATCCCACATGCCATATGGCAAAAAAAAAATTTAGCCACTTGTTGCTGGTAGCTACCATTTTGGACAGCATAGCCCTTCAATCTAAATCTAGTGAGTTTTTATGCATTACTTTGACGTCAGAGGAGCTCACATTGATTCAGTGTTTACTGTGTTCCAGGAACTTTACAGATGTTGCCTTAATTAATCTTAGCATCTCTGTGAATCTCTCATTCCTCTATTACAGATGAAATGTTTTACAGGTGATATATATCAGGGAAGGTATAACATGACCAAGAACACAAAACTAATATTTGACCAGTCAGAATTCAACTCTGATCTTCTGAGTCCAAAACTAGTGGTTTTTTTGTTTAAATCTGTCAGAGCCTAAATTCAATACAGTTTTGCTGCTGATAGTGATGGATAATTGGATAGAATGATGGAGGCAAAGATATTTAGCAAGCTGAATACTTGAGTGTTTTGCCCTTTCGTGTACCCCCTGCCCTGGGAAGGAAAATTCAAAAGCTGAAAGATTGCCCTCTGCAGTTGGACAAGTTGTATAGACTATAATGGGAGTGGCACATTTCCATACCCACATAGTAAAGTCTAAGATAGGGGCCACCTTCTGGAACTTAATTCCAAGTGCTTTCTTGTTAATTCACTGCCTTCTCTAATACACAGAATGCTGCCAAAACAAGACAAAAGGCAGAGGGATAAGAGAGGTGAAAGCTGAGACAGTGTTACCATAGTAGTAGGAGAAAATTTAGTTAAATGTATCATTATTCTTCTGGACAATTTAGATCCATAACTCTTGTCTCATGTCTTGATATTCAAAATAGGCCAACAGCAGTTCTCAGGTACATTTTGCCAAATTCCACAAATCCAAAATTAATTAGATTTTATGTTAACTGTGAGAAAATACTTTTTTTCTTGTTCCTCCATTATGTGCACAGGAAGTATGTGGAGGCATTTTTTTAAAAAACTGGGAGCGCTTTTAGCCCTTTTCTAGCTAGAGGAGAAAGAAATGAAATTGAATCGTTATCTAGCAGTCATTTAGAGATCTGTTCTCAGAGATCAGACAGAGACTTGTATAGACTACAAGATTTGGAGGTTCTTATTTGGAGTTTAAGTTATATTTTAATGTTGAATATTCATGTACTCTAAATCCTTATAATTATTTTTCCTCAAAAAAATAATTTCTGACTTTGTATTAAGAGTACAATCTGCAAACAAAGACAAGTTGAATATATTAAAATAAAATAACTTAAACCATTTGCAGAAAATTTTTCCAGAGAGTGGTAACAACCCAAATGTCTGTCAGCTTATGACTGGATAAATGGTGTATATCCATATTCATCAAAAACAAATGAAGTACAGGAATGCTACAGTATGGATGAACTGGAAACCTCAAAAAATTTAATGAACCTTCATTAAACCAAATGAAGGAATACAATCACAAAGATTCTGCTCTTAAAGTTTGCACACAGACTCTCACAGTCTTCGAGACCCAGGACAGGAAGCAATAATTTGATCGAGGTCAGATGCACTAGCTGATCTTGGACATTCCTGGAGAGGGAGGAGGCAACTGGGACTCATCCTGAGGACATAGATGTTGGGCATTGCCATTTTGAAGAGATCATTCTACCATGAAAACACTGATGCTGTGTGAGTTGCATTTTGGAATACTCCCTCTGGCTTATTAGCACTGAGATCTGATATCCTTCACTATCCAGTCAACTGGAGCTTCCCCAAGATAAGCAGCTAGCTGTGTGGGGTCCCAGCTCCAACCACCACTGGCATGACATCAACTTCAGGATCCCTGCAGTGCTGTAGCCAATTAGATCACAACCCAGCCCACTCATGAACGGGCTGTCATCAAACTTGGAACTCCTGGGCCCCAGCTCTGCCCACTATCAGGCCAACACTACCTCCAGGATCCACAGATCTGCAGATAGCCACTCCAAGACCTGGCTCCACTCACAAGCAGGACAGCACCAGGACTGGGACTTCTGAGTAATGCAGCCAGCCATGCCGTGACCTGGCATCATCCACCAGTAGCCAGCAACATTTACACTAGGCTGGAGTTGGCAGCCAACTGGGTCAGGAGCAGCCACACCTATCAGAGTGCCCATAGTAGTCAACCCTATCATAACAGAAGGGCTTACACAGCCCACACTCCTAGAGCATATACTTCTGGATATTTTTAAACACTAAATTAAAAAGATATATGCACCCTTATATTCAGTGCAGCATTATTTACAGTAGCCAAGATAAAGAAGCAGCATATGTGCACATCAATAGATGAACAGATAAAGATGTCATACACACACAATGGAATAGTACTCAGCCATTAAAAGAAAACGAAATACTGCCATTTGCAACAACATGGATGGACCTAGATAGTACTGTGCTCACTGAAATAAGTCAGGCAAAGAAAGACAAATACTGTATAATTTATATGTAGAATTTAAAAAACAAACATAACAGTCATAGATACACTTGCTTGCCAGAGGGATGGGGTGATTGGAGGAGAGCAGCAAGTGAGGGAGATTAAGAGGTACAAACTTTAAGTTAAAAAATGAGTCATAGGCTGGGAGGGATTGGGGGCAGGAGGAGAAGGGGACGACAGAGGATGAGATGGCTGGATGGCATCACCGACTCGATGGACATGAGTTCGAGTGAACTCCGGGAGTTGATGATGGACAGGGAGGCCTGGCGTGTTGCGATTCATGAGATCTCAAAGAGTCGGACATGACTGAGCAACTGAACTGAACTATGAAATAAAATATGTGATGAATATAGTCAATGATTATGTAATATCATCGTTTGGTGACAGATGACACCTAGATTTATCATCATACTCATTTTGAAATGTTTAGAAATATGGAATCACAATGTTGTGTACCAGAATTTAACATAGTGTTGTAAGTCAATTATACTTCAAAAACAGTAAAACAAATTCATAGAAAAGGAGATTAGATTTGTGGTTATTAGAGGCAAGGTTTAGAGGTAGGAGGAATTGGATGAAAATAGTCAAAAGGTACACACTTCCAGTCACAAGATAAATATTAGGAATGTAGTGTACAACATACAACATAACTAGTATAATTAATCGTGGTATATGTTATACATGAAACTTGTTAAAGAGTGAATTCAAAGGTTTTCATCGCAAG
This sequence comes from Cephalophus harveyi, assembly GCA_006410635.1. Classification (NCBI taxonomy): domain Eukaryota; kingdom Metazoa; phylum Chordata; class Mammalia; order Artiodactyla; family Bovidae; genus Cephalophus; species Cephalophus harveyi. The sequence continues at coordinate 13,627 of SJYT01061156.1, read as the reverse complement.
GAAGCACTATTTTTTCTATTTCCTTTGCATCTATATGAGATGATAAATATTCACTAAATTCCTTATGTAATCATTTCATGATGCATGTTACTAAAATCATTGTGCTGCACACCTTAAATTTACACAGTGCTGCATTCAGTTGTATCTCAGTAAAACTGAAAATGTCAAACATAAAAATATTTCTTAATGCTCATAATTTTACCTCTTCAGAGTTTGGAAATGACTGCTCTGTGGCAACAGGTGAATCAGAAAGGGGAAAACTGGCTTGATCTGACTGAAGCAATGGCTGGAAGCTCTGTGCTAAAAGCAGGAATGATTTGATGCCAAAGGATATTCTTCCTCACCATCACTGAGGAAATGTGAATGGTAACAGTACACACTACTAATTACATCAAGATGACCCTGGCCCAGTGGAAGTTTCCATCTGCTCCCCTAGAATTTTCACCACTGGCACACAGAGTGAGGAAGAATTTTCACCACTGGCACACAGAGTGAGGAAAGGAGTTGAATATCACCTTGTAGGTCTGAGGTAGGCAGCTGATCTCTGATTAGGTGGGCAGTGAGTCAAAGAGGATTGGCACATACTATTTCATAACAAAGACAGTAACAAAGAGATCAACTGTGTCAATCATGAGCCAGAAAATGAAGAACATAATATCTGTCCTATTACAACCGACAATTGATCTCTTTTGGAAAAACATAAAACATATTACTCAAGATAGAGAAAACAAATTCTTTTTTTTTTTAATTTATATTTATTTTAATTGGAGGCTAATTACTTTATAGTATTGTATTGGTTTTGCCATGTATCAACATGAATCTGCCACGGGAGCACACGTGTTCCCCATCCTGAATCCCCCTCCTCCCTCCCCGTACCATCCCTCTGGGTCATATGATTGCACCAGCCCCAAGCATCCTGTATCCTGCATTGAACCTGGACTGGTGATTAGTTTCTTATATGATATTATACATGCTTCAATGCCATTCTCCCAAATCATCCTACTCTCTCCCTCTCCCACAGAGTCCAAAAGACTGTTCTATACATCTGTTTCTCTTTTGCTGTCTCTCATACAGTGTTATCAGTACCATCTTTCTAAATTCCATATATATGCGTTAGTATACTGTATTGGTGTTTTTCTTTCTGGCTTTCTTCATTCTGTATAATAGGCTCCAGTTTCATCCACCTCGTTAGAACTGATTCAAATGTATTCTTTTTAATGGCTGAGTAATACTCCATTGTGTATATATACCACAGCTTTCTTATCCATTCATCTGCTGATGGACTTCTAGGTTGCTTCCATGTCCTGGCTATTATAAACAGTGCTGCGATGAACATTGGGGTACACGTGTCTCTTTCAATTCTGGTTTCCTTGGTGTGTATGCCCAGCAGTGGGATTGCTGGGTCATAAGGCAGTTCTATTTCCAGTTTTTTAAGGAAACAAATTCTTGATAGAGCTTCATCATATGGAAAACCTTAAGAAAAATATTCAGTTAATAAATAAAAACATGCTTATAATGACTTACAGAGAAAAAGAAGCTAAGGACACCAATAGAGGACCAGAACAACACTATTCAAGAACTAATAAATAAGTTACAAAGTTCAATAAATCTTAAATATATTACAGTGCACAGGAGACCCCACACTCACAATGAAGAGTTTTCCAGCCCAAATGTCATTCAAGTCAAAGTTGAGAAGCCCTCATTTAGCTGCATTCGTTAACATAACTATAGTAAATGTGGGTTATTTGTATCATTAAAGATTTCGAAAGAAAAAATACTCAAGGAGAGAAAAGCTGAAACACTGACTTAAATGAAGGGTTGTATGATTCACAGTGAATGCAAAGGGGAAAATAAATAAAGCACTTAGGAGAAAATAACAAAGCCAGGAATAATACAATATAAGGAAAATTGGTGGCAGTGAAAAGGGGATACCAGCAACTGAAAATGAAAGTTAATTTAAAGATATTGATAGAAAAAAAATCTTATTGAAAAGAATGTAGAATTGTGCCTCAACCATGAAAAGAACAGTATACTCCAGGAAATATCAGTAACAAAAATTTACATTTTAAAGCCCAAATTTCTCAACTTTGAGAACAGAGAGTCTTTCACTGCCTAAACATAGAAATGAGAATATACAAGAGAAAAGGAACCATACTGGACTTATATTTCTCTCTATAACCAACTTTTAATATCAAAAGACATGAAACAAAATCTGTAAAATTCTTAGGGAAAGAGTCACTCAAAAATATCTTAGCCAACTAAGTGAGCACTTTTGTCATGTTACTGTCTGTGAAAATATTAGGAATAACTTCAGAATCTAAGTACAGGTAATTGAGCAAAGAAACTGTATAGTTTCTAACTGGTGGAATACTATGTAACCATTAAGAATGATGAAGTAGTTATGGGCTTATTTGTGAAAAAGTGTTCCTGATACACATTATAGTAGTTGGACTTAATAGATACCTGCGGGATATTTCATCCAAAAGCATCAGAATACACATTCTTTTCAAGTGCACATGGTATGTTCTCCAGGATAGTTCATTTTCTAGGCTATAAAAGAAATTTCAACAAATTTAAGAGGATAGAAATTATATCATTTCTGACCATCAAGGTATGAAATGAGAAATCAATTACAGAAATAAAGATAAAGACAAACACATGTAGACTAAATAGCGTGCTAATTAAAAAACCCTGGGTCAGTGAGGAACTCAAAAAGGAAATCAGAAAATAGTCAGTTCAGTCTCTCAGTCGTGTCCAACTCTTTGTGACCCCACAGCGTGCCAGGCCTCCCTGTCCATTACCAATTCCCGGAGTTCACTCAAACTCATGTCCATCGAGTTGGCGATGCCACCCAGCCATCTCATCCTCTGTCGTCCCCTTCTCCTCCTGCCCCCAATCCCTCTCAGCATCAGGGTCTTTTCCAATGAGTAAACTCTTCTCAAGACAAATGCAGATAAAAACATAACCATCCAAAAGTCTGTGGGATATAGCAAAAGCAATTCTTGGAAGTTTATAGTGATACAGGCATACCTCAAGAAAAAAAAGAACAAAAAATTCTCAAACAACCTACTTTCTAACAGAATTAGATAAAGAAGAACAAGCAAAGCACAAAGTCAGAAAAAGGAAAAAATTAATAAAGATCAGAGTAAAGGAATAAAATGGAAACAACCCCCCCCCCAAATAAAAAGCTAGCTGAAAAGATCAATGAAACCAAGAACTGATTTTTTGAAAAGATAATCAAAATTGAGGAACCTTCAGCCAGGATCATTAGGGGAAAAAAAAGATGACCCAAGTATACAGACACAAACACAAAGAAATGAAAGAGGAGAAATTACAACTGATATTTCAGAGATACAAGCAATCAGAATACCGCAAAGTTATATGCCAACAAACTGGACAATCTCGAAAGCATGGATAAATTCCTAGAAACATACAATCTTCTAAAACTAAATCAAGAAGTAGATAATCTGAAGAGACCTATCACTGCAACTGTTCAGTTCGATGACCCAAGTATCACTGCAATTGAAATTGAATCAATAATCAAAAAATTTCCAACAAAGTCCAGGACCAGATGGCTTCACAGAGTAAATCTACCAAACACATAAAGAAGAGCTAATACCTGTCCTAATCAAACTATTCCAAAAAACTGAAGAGGAAGGAAGACTCCCAGATTCATTCAATCTGGCCACCATTACCCTGATGCCAAAACCAGACAAAGACAAAACAAAAAAAATTACAGAGTAATAACTGGGATTAATATAAATGCAAAAATGATCAACAAAATATTATTAGCAAGGTGATTTCAATGATGTACAAAATTGATTCCATACCATGATCAAAAAAATAACCACCAGCAAAGGAAAAAGACAACCTATGAAATGGAAGAAAACATTTGTAAACAATATGTCTGATAGGGGTTAATATCCAAAATGTATAAGCAAATTACTGTTTGTAAAATAAATAAGGTATACAAATGTAATGTACAGCATAAGGAATATAATCAGTATGATAACTTTAAATGGATTATAATCTATAAAAATATTGAATCTATTTCATACACCTTAAACTCTTTTCTTTGGAAGGAATGATGCTAAAGCTGAAACTCCAGTACTTTGGCCATCTCATGAGATGTGTATAAGAGACAGTAATATATGCTGCAGAAGAATAGTAACAATTTATGAGATAATATTTTAAAGAATTTGTTCGTACGTTTGTATCTGTGTGCATAGAAAATTTATGGTAAGGATATAAATTAATTTTCTTTTCTTTTAATTTAATTTATTGGTTCTCAACTGGGGACAGTTTTTCTCCCCCAAAGTTATCTGGCAATATCTGAGACTTTGTTACAACTGCGAAAATGCAGCTCACTTCCAGTATCTCTGAAAATACAGCTAAATATCCTCACACACAGGACAGCCTTCCTCAAGGATAAATCCCCCTGCCCAAATCAATAGGGCTGAGATTGAGAAAACCTGACTTAACTGTATTTACTAATTTGCTATAGTAAATAAGGGTTACTAATATAATAAAAATAAAGTTTTCTTTTTTAGCTTTATTTTACTTAAAAAGAAAAAAAGGCGAGCACAGAAAAAAATAAATAAAATTTTAAAAAATTCAAAATAAAATAAAGTTACCCAGAAATGCTGTATCAATTGAAACTGGAGTAGATTATGCTTAGTAGATGAACGTGTTCAAGTCAAATAGATACAAATTCATTTTTATATATAGTCCTTTGTTAAGGGTGTTGACTTAATTTGCAATGCAAATTTGCAATCTCTACTAAGTGAAAACTTAGTAAAGCATACTGTTCTTTTAAATAATGTTCTATGTTGGGAGAATAAAGACCAAATTAGAAAAGAAGATATGGTCAACACTGCTGCTGCTTCTAAGTCGCTTCAGTCGTGCCTGACTCTGTGTGACCCCATAGACGGCAGCCCACCAGGCTCCCCCGTCCCTGGGATTCTCCAGGCAAGAACACCGGAGTGGGTTGCCATTTCCTTCTCCATTGCATGAAAGTGAAAAGTGAAAGTGAAGTCTCTCAGTCGTGTCCGACTCTTAGCGACCCCATGGACTGCAGCCTACCAGTCTCCTCTACGCATGGGATTTTCCAGGCAAGAGTACTGAAGGGGGGTGCCATTGCCTTCTCTGATGGTCAACACAGATCCAAGTAAAAGTATATTTTTAAACTGCTCTATTTAAATAACATATTAAGATCTCCTCATTCACTTTATGTTGTAATATCGCAGAATACATGATAATTTAATCTTGGGCCTAGGATTGGAATAATTTGTGATTCTCGGCTAGTATATATTTCATGGGTATACCCCCCAATATTGTTCAATACATAGGAATTATTTTTTTCTACAGTATGAGTTATGAGATATTAGGAGTGTTCTGTTGTTTGGAGTCCCTTAAACCTTTGAAATATGGGTGTCTAATATTCTAATACTTCAAATTATGCCCCATTAAGTTCAAGTGATGTATGTCAAATAGTATGTGGATCTATGTTGAAGACTTTCGTGGAGAAAAAACTTGTTTTTTAGGTAGAAATGTAGTGTAAGGACAAGCCAGCATTGCAGAAAACATGATTGGTTAAGGGGAACAAGGCAGACTTTGCCTCCCCAGTATGTAAAAACTGTGTTTGAGCTATTCAGCAGTTTTTCCCAACCAGCAACAGATTGCTGGAGAGGACCAAGTGCTGCTTAAACGTATAATCACTTAAGTGCTCAGGTTGCAAATATGGCTAGTATTTTGCAGGGTCTACAGTGTCTTTTTGTCCTTGGAAGCATATCTAAAATTCTAGTACTTGAAAGTGTGCCATGAGCACAAAACCTCTTCAGCATCCCCAGCAAATGTCATTTTTAAATTAGAGCTTGAAAAACGTAGCTAATTAAATTTAATTCAAACAAATGTTTATCTAACATCTGCTCTTCCCCAGCAACATGGCAGCTGCTGGGAGAACACAGTGAAAGTGGAAGTGTTAGTAGCTCAGTCATGTCTGATTCTTTGTGGCCCCACGGACTATAGCCCCCAGGCTCCACTGTCCTTGGAATTCTCCAGGCAAGAATACTGGAGTGGGTTGCCATTTCCTTCTCCAGGGAATCTCCCAGACCCAGGGATTGAACCTGGAAATCCTGCATTGCGGGTAGATTCTTTACTGTCTGAACCAATAAAGACAAACCCCTTACTCAAGGAGTGGATCATCCACATGTGCTTAGAACTACTCTCTGACACTTGACAGAACTTAGTAAAGTGATGGAAAATCAAACGCTAGAAACAGCTGAGAAACTTGTAAATTGAACTGAGAAATTTGTAACTTGAATCTCTAATAAATAAATTGTCTTAACCCAGGATGGGAAGAAAGTCTTACCTAAGTAAACTGCATTTGAACTAAAAACTGACGAATACATGTACTGAATTACAAAACTGGCTAATAAGGGATGAGGGAGAGAAGCCTAAGAGACAGTTCCAAGTGGAACGGGAATGGCATGTGCAAGGATCCTGTGGTGGGGTACATGGCACATTCTCTTAAATAGGTGTGTCTAATGTTGTTTGAGTACTGAAAGCAAGGGAAAAAGTGTTAGCATATCCAGACAATTGCCACATGAATATTGTATAATAAAATATCTCAAAACTCAGTGTTTTAAAACAATAAGCATTTATTTTGCTCCTGAGTCTGAATTAGTGATTTGGGCTGGGTTCTTTGTGATTTGGCTCATTCACATGTCTGTGAACCAGCTAGCTGATGGTTGTTTTAGGTTGACTTTGGCTGGGGCACCTGGACTATTTGGCTCTATTCTGTGTGTCTCATCCTTCAACATCCTAGCCAAGGCTTGTTCTCACAATCAGAGAAGAGGAAGAGCAAAACCCAAAACATGTAAGCACTTTTTTTAGACATCTGTTTGCATCATAACCACTAACATTCTTTTGGCCAAAGCAAGTTACATGGCCAAATTTAGAATCAGGATATTATAAGTATTCTCTGCTTTTGGTGGGTGTTACTTAAAATCATATGCCAAAAGTCATGGATACAATCCTTCAACATCCTAGCCAAGGCTTGTTCTCACAATCAGAGAAGAGGAAGAGCAAAACCCAAAACATGTAAGCACTTTTTTAGACATCTGTTTGCATCATAACCACTAACATTCTTTTGGCCAAAGCAAGTTACACGGCCAAATTTAGAATCAGGATATTATAAGTATTCTCTGCTTTTGGTGGGTATTACTTAAAATCATATGCCAAAAGTCATGGATACAAGAAAGGATGAAGAATTGGGCCATTGATGTAATCAATCTCATAACAAAGAGGTGAACAGGGCCCAGACCATTTTGGACTTTAAGCTCTACCTAAGTTGCCATGACTACACAACTGCCCATTTGCAAGCCTGTGGCAAAAATCTACCTCATCTATCTACTCAGCCCTTCCTTAGCAATTAACCCATTCCATCACTTGCATCATTTCCTTTTTTCATCTACAGGCTGCAGTTGTATTCTTTATAACCCCTATCCTGTTGGTGCTGTGTTCATGAATCACAGCTTTTATTTCCTTTTTTGTATCTCTAGACTTTGTATTTAATGTGCATTTTTGCATTCCTGTGAGAAGCTCAAGTGATATATACTCCATCCTTTTAACTAAGCTGTCAGCTATTCCTTTGAGATGGTAACATATCACAATAGATGGTAGAGAGCTCCATAATGTGTGTCTGTGCATGTGTGTTAGTCATTCAGTTGTGTTCGACTCTTTGCGACCCCATGGACTTTAGCCTGCCAGGTTCCCCTGTCCATGGAATTCTCCAGGCAAGAATAATGGAGTATGTTGTCATTTCCTTCTCCAGAGCTCCATAATAGAAAAGTATAATTACCATGTATAGGTGCAGCCTAGAGAAGTGCCAAGAGATTCTTGAGTAGTTTTCCACCCAGTATCTCAAAAGTCTAAGACTGAATAATTGGCCCCGTGGGTCTTGACTTCCAATCTAGATTATATTATAGTCACTCTATTCTCTTGTTTTAGAAGAAAATTCTGTGTGTAGTCTTAATCTCTATAGGGAGATAAGAAAACTCATCAGTTTCATGCTGCCTTATCCAAATGTCAGCAATCTGAGGGGACCTCAGAATTGTTTTCCTAAAAGATGAGGGAAAGAAATGGGGGGAAAGTGTGGTCCTCATAGCATAATCCTCCAGTGAGAGAAGAACCAGTAATTCATTATGTTCCATCAATGAATGGGAATAACAAGGCATTATAGATCCCTTAATCTGACTTGAACCCTCTTAAGAAAAGCAAGAAAGTTGTATGTACTAAAAGCAAAAAGCCAGAAAACTCAAATGGAAATATAACTGATCTCCAAGAGTATGTCACCCAGAAAAATCTCAATAAGTGTCCCATTGGCATCTTTTTTTATGTTAAAGGTTAATTTTGCTAGAATACTTTTGCCAAAATTACCTTCACAAATTAATGAATATTGTCAGAATTATTTTTTTTTATATTTGACTTCAGCTACCCAGTAATGTAATTAGAAAATTGAAGAGAATATGTGCCCAATTCCCCAAGAATATTGTAGGATTGTATCTAGGTATTTTGTGTCTAGGAAATTTGTGGAAGAAGTGTACTTCAGTTCTGGCATTTGAAAACTATGAGAAAGAAAAGATTGTGTAATCAGGACTATGATCAGATTTCTAAGTCTTGGCTTCTTAATTAGATGGAAAATGGACTATGGATCCTCATCTTATGTAACATGATTTTGAATTCTGCTCCTTGGTTAAAGCATCTGCCTCCAATGTGGGAGACCCAGGTTCGATCCCTGGGTCAGGAAGATCCTCTGGAGAAGGAAATGGCAATCCACTCCAGTATTCTTGCCTGGAGAATCCCACGGACAGAGAAGCCTAGTAGGTTACAGTCCACGGGGTCGCAAAGAGTCGGACACGACTGAGCGACTTCACCTCACCTTGTAAAATACTTTGATGAAAAGGAAGCAGAGAGTTCAAAAGGTTCAACAACTGTCCTCCTCTAACAGCACCTCTCCATTCCTGGCTCCTAGAGTGACGTTTGTTACAAGAGAAAGAAGGCTACTCAGATTGTTCCATTTTGTTTGGGAATAAAAGCTGTGAATTTTGCATTGAATCCATATTTTTAAATAAAATTTTCAAATTCCAATTTTTTAATTTAAAATAGCACAGCATACTATATCCAATAGGATGCTTTTGGCTCCAACTCAGAATAATTTTTTATAAGAGCTAATTAGACAAAAGGGAATGTATTATCTCACATAAGAATCCGAAGGTATGACAGTTTGGGGTTGGTTATTTAGAGGGTTCAGCTATATCCTTGTTAGTTTCTCTGAATTCGTTGTCATCATCCATTATGGCTGCTACAGCACCAAGAATCACTTCTTCAGACAACAGTCACACTGGAAGGGCTATTCTTTGTCTTGTGACATGGCTTTAGCATGAAAAAAGAAAAAAGAAAACTTGATGAAAGAGTTCTAAGATATTTTCCCATTGTGTCTTGTTCTTTTCTCAATAATTGTCATATAATTTTTCCTGTCTTGATCACTAGCAAGGGAAATGAAATTATGTTGATTCTCAGTTTAATAAATTTTTAGTATTGGTGGTGTGTCTGTTTCCTTTTTGTTCCTCTTATTGTTTATTTATGCCGTCTCTTTTTTAAAAAATTAGTCTTTCTAGAAATTTTTTTTTCAGAGAGCCACTTTTTGGTTTGTTAAACCTGCCTGTTGTATTTTTGTTTTATTGTTTTCTTAATAATGTTTATTATGTTTTCTTCTGCTTTTTGGGTTTACTTTTTCAAGCACTTTTCTAGTTCTTCGGTTTAAATTTTTACTCATTTATATTTGGTCTTTCTTGATATTGAACATGTGTATTTAAACTTACCTCTTTTTCCCGCTATGTCTCTTTAGTTTATGTTATCTTTTTATTGGTGCTGTATCCTAAATATTTCATAATTCTCTCACTGTAAATTTTATAATTCTCTCATTTCCTTTTGGAACATGAATTATGTTGCAGTGATTTTTGTAAGATTCTAAATCTTTTTAGCTATTTTAAAATTTTGATATATAGTTTAATTTTATTACTGTAGTTTGCAGTGACAGTGAAACTTTGAAGTCTGTTGAGAACAGTGTCTGTATGATAGTGAAATTTTGAAGTTTTTAGACATTTCTTTATGACATAGTTAATTATTATAGGTGATAATATTTATATCTGAAAAGAA
>SJYT01061154.1:8798-28761 GCA_006410635.1 Cephalophus harveyi | reverse complement strand
ATACTGTCTTTGACCAATGTGTCTTTTTGCCTACAAATCTGAATGCAACCTTTACCAAACATTATATTTATTTATTTTTGGATCTCTTGTGTTCAAGCTCTATCTGTCTGTTATAGCCCTAGTAATATGCTATGCTAGATAATAGACTTTATGTTTTCATACCTGGTAAAGTGAGTCCCTACAGTTTTAATTTTTATACTATATAATTATTTTTGTAGTTTGCTCTTTTTTACTAAAGATCTTACTATCTTAATGTTGTTTTTGAATTGGAATATTTTTTTTTTTTTGCGGGGGGACTTGTGTATTTGGTCACTCTCTTCTAATTATTAGTTGGTTGTTTTGAATTTTCTGGATAAGTAATTCTATACTTTGCAAAAATTTTTAGCTTTATATATTTCTTCCCAATATTTATAATTTGTTTTTATTATTCTCTATTGCTTAGATCACTAAATAATTTGAGTAGTAGGTATGAGAGAAGACATCTCTTTTATTCCTGACTTGTAATGCTTGTTTCCATGTTAAGAATATTTGCAAATTTATTGTTAAATATGCTTCTCAAATGAAGTTCTTGTCTATTGCTAACTTGTTAATTTAACTGAGGATTTAAGTTTTATTAAATTCTCAATATAGTTACTTAATATGTTCTTTTGCTCACTTAATTAGGTAGAGTATTTTAATGTTTTTTTCCTGTTAAAACATTCTTGCCTTCTTGGGATAAATGCCGTCTGGTTGTAAGGAATGTACGTACTTTCCATTCAATGTAGTGATGAAGCTGATTTGTTAATATTTATATACAATTTTATATTTGTGTTCTTTCATGAGATCAGTGTACAGTTTTCTTACTCTCTTCTTGTCTGGAATTTGTATCATTATATTAGCATTATAAAATGAGTTATTTAGCTTTTGTCTTTTACTATAGTCTGATACAGTTGGTATATTTTGGGAAGGATTTATTTTTCAGCAGTAACCTAGCAATTATCCATAAACCATCTGGGACCAGTGCATTTTAAAGGGAATGGGTCTTTGTAGACGTTTCAATTTCTTCGATAATGTTGGTCTTTTAACATTTATTTCTACTCTTTCTCCAGTTTTGAAAGTTCATATTTTCCTAGAAGTTGTCCAATTCATTTAGATTTCATTTTGTCTATATAGTATAAACTTATATAGTAGTATTCTCTCTGTAGTTTTATCTCTTTTCTCATTCCTATTATGGTTTATTCATACCTTCTTCATCTCTGATCAAACATACGGTCTACTTTATTGATTTTTTTCCAGTAATCTGCCTTTGCTTTTAATACCTGAATTTCTAGTCTGTCTTGTTTGTGTTTTAATAATATTTGCTTTTATCATCACTACTACTTTCATGTCATTTTCTGTGAGAGGTTTTTTTTTTTTTGGCATTTTCCTTGCTTTTTAAAAGTTTTAATTTTTTTTGCATGTGGGGGGTCAAGCTTCTATACATTTTATTTTCCCAACTCTGTTAAAGACAAGAACTGAATTAATATATTATTAATAGCTCCCATCTTATTGGGATACTTATATTTGTGAAGAATAGATTTTTTTCACATGAATAATATTTCTGATCTGGGCAAGATCTTCTCAATATGAGTAAAAGTGTGTCCAGCATATGATTTTATCTTTTTAAAAAAATTAATTATTTTTAATTAGAGGATAATTGCTTTACAATATTGTGCTGATTTCTACCATACATCAACATGAAGCAAGCATAAGTATACATTTATCCTTGTGTGTACAGCAACTTCCCATTAAGTTCAGTTGCTCAGTCATGTCCGACTCTTTGAGACCCCATGGACTACAGCATGCCAGGGTTCCCTGGCATGGAAGGGAATTCCCATGGAATTCCCATCACCAATTCCCAGAGCTTACTCAAACTAATGTCCATTGAGTTGGTGATGTCATCCAACCATGTCGTCCTCTGTTGTTCCCTTTTCCTCCTCCCTTCAATCTTTCCCAGCATCAGGATATTTTCCAACAAGTCAGTTCTTCAAATCAGGTGGCCAAATTATTGGAGTTTCAGCTTTAGCATCAGTCCTTTCTTGAATATTCAGGACTGATCTCCTTTAGGATGGACTGGTTGGATTTCCTTGCAGTCCAAGGGACTCTCAAGAGTCTTCTCCAACACCACAGTTCAGAAGCATCAATTCTTCAGCACTCAGCTTTCTTCACATTCCGACTCTCACATCCATACATGACCACTGGAAAAACCATAGCCTTGACTAGTCGAACCTTTGTTGACAAAGTAATGTCTCTGCTTTTGAATATGCTGTCTTGGTTGGTCATAACTTTCCTTCTGAGAAGTAAGAGTTTTTTAATTTCATGGCTGCAATCACCATTTGCAGTGATTTTGGAGCCCAGAAAAATAAAGTCAGCCACTGTTTCCACTGTTTCCCCATCCATTTGGTCTGAAGTGGTGGGACCGGATGCCATGATCTTAGTTTTCTGAATGTTGAGTTTTAGGCCAACTTTTTCACTCTCCTCTTTCACTTTCATCCAGAGGCTCTTTATTCTTTTTTGCTTTCTGTCATAAGGGTGGTGTTATCTGCATATCTGAGGTTATTGATGTTTCTCCTGGCAATCTTGATTCCAGCCTGTGCTTCATCCAGCCCAGCATTTCACATGAAGTACTCTGCATATAAGTTAAATAAGCAGGATGACAGTATACAGCCTCACATTGTCCTTTCCCAATTTGGAACCAGTCTGTTATTCCATGTTCAGTTCTAACTGTTGCTTCTTGACCTGCATACAGATTTCTCAGGAGACAGGAAAGGTGGTCTGGTATTCCCATCTCTTGAAGAATTTTCCACAGTTTGTTGTGATCCACACAGTCAAAGGCTTTGGTGTAGTCAAAGCAGAAGTAGACGTGTTTACATATGGCAAATCTCTTTATATATGGTAAGATCTGTTTTACATATGGTAATACGTGTGTCAGTGCTGCTCTCTCAATTTGTCCCACTCTCACCTTCCCCTGCTGTGTCTACAAGACTGTTCTCTATGTCTGGATCCCTAATCCTGCCCTGTAAATAGGTTCATCAATACTCTTTTTCTAGATTCCATATATATGTGTGTTAATATATGGTGTTTGTTTTTCTGACTTACTTCACTCTGTATAATAGGCTCCTGGTTCATCCATCTCACTAGAACTGACTCAAATTTGTTCCTTTTTATGGCTGGACTAGCATTCCATTGTGTATTTGTACCATAACTTCTTTATCCATTCATCTATGGCTCTACCAAAAATCCACCTCATGTCCTGGCTATTGTAAATAGTGCTGCAATGAACATTGGGTTACATGTGTCTTTTTCAACTATGATTTTCTCAGGGTATGTGCTCAGTAGTGGGATTGTTGGGTAGTATCATAGTTTATTCCTAATCTTTTAAGGAACCTCCATACTGTTCTCCATAGTGAAAGAAAGAAAGTGAAGTCGCTCAGTCGTGTCTGACTCTTCGTGACGCCATGGACTGTAGCCCACCCGTCTCCTTGGTCCATGGGATTTTCCAGGCAAGAGTACTGGGTTGCCTGTTCCTTCTCCAGGAGATCTTCCCTACCCAGGGATTGAACCTGGGGCTGTATCAATTTACATTCCTACCAACAGTGCAAGAGGGTTCCCTCTCCAGCATTTATTGTTTGTAGATTATTTGATGGCCATTCTGACAAGTGTGAGGTGATACTTCATTGTAGTTTTGAATTGCATTTCTCTAATATTGAGCAATGTTGAGCATCTTCATGTGTTTGTTGGCCGTCTGTAGGTTTTCTTTGGAGAAATGTTTCTTTAGGTCTTCTGACCATTTTTTTTTTGATTGGGTTGTTTGCTTTTCTAGTCTTGAGTTTTGAATTGCTTGTTTACTTTAGAGGTTAATCTTTTTTCAGTTGTTTGTTTCATTTGCAATTATTTTCTCCCATTCTGAGGGTTGCCTTTTCACCTTGTTCGTAGTTTCCTTGATGTGCAGAAGCTTTTAAAGTTAACTGGGTTCCAAAGAAAGGCAATGCAAAAGAATGCTCCAATTACCGCACAATTGCACTCATCTCACATGCTAGTAAAATAATGCTCAAAATCCTCCAAGCCAGGCTTCAGCAATACGTGAACCGTGAACTCCCTGATGTTCAAGCTGGCTTTAGAAAAGGCAGAGGAACCAGAGATCAAATTGCCAACATCCACTGGATCATGGAAAAAGCAAGAGAGTTCCAGAAAAACATCTACTTCTGTTTTATTGACTATGCCAAAGCCTTTGACTGTGTGGATCACAATAAACTGTGGAAAAATCTGAAAGAGATGGGAATACCAGACCACCTAACCTGCCTCTTGAGAAACCTGTATGCAGGTCAGGAAGCAACAGTTAGAAGTTGCCGCGGCCAGCACAGTCAAGGAGCAACACCTGTGAGGAGGATGCGAAGGAGAACGCTCGCTTAAGAAAAACAAGAAGACAGAAAGATGGGGTTGAGAGGATCAGACCGCATTCTCTCTGCATTGTCTGAATACTGACTTTATTAGGTGTGCAGTATTTATAGGATAACATGCATAATTTGTAACATTTATTAGGTCATAACTAATCACCAGACCTTCACCACTGTGTACAGAACATAATGCTTAGTTGCTTGAAGTGCAATAAAACACCAGACACGATAAAACACCGGACATGATAAAACACTGGACATGATAAAACACTGGACATGATAAAACACCAGACACCCCAGAGATACAAAGTCGTAAGCACATTCTTTGGGGTGGCGGGACAGAGAGCTTAGGACATGCCTAGGGCTCTGGGTTAGTCTCCCACAGCTCCCCCTTCTTTATTTTTTAAAAGCTCCAGAAGATGTCGGTGTTGTAACATGTTACGATGTATCAACACTTTCATATGTAAAACTTTCTTAAAAATATTTTTTATAAGACAAGGAGCTAAGCACATCAAGATAAGCACAGTGGTCAGCACCACTCCAACAGCGATCATGCTCTGCCACAAGGAATGAAGGCTGGGAAAGTTAGAAAACAAAAAATTTTTTACAAAGTCGTCGGTCATCTCGGCTATATTCAAAGTTGCTTTAGGAGAATTTTCGATATCAAGTATTTCATTATGTAATTGTAACAGATCAATAGACACATTAGAATTGAACCAAATTCCTTGTAAATGGTTTTTGACTTTATCCCAAGGGAAGTCAGAGTTGTTATAAGGTTTTTTAGTAACACAAATCCATTTATACTTTGCATGTCATTGTATTTCGGCGGGTGCTGTCCTCGGCATTCTGGACATTCAGGTGTTCCTCCAGGTGCCCAATCCCACAAGTCTGTAGCGTTGTTGGAGGAGGTTGTGCATGGGCATCATTCCAAGCTCTCCGCATTAGTGCTTCAATTTGACGCGGAGTAGGCAGATCACTCTCCGTCTCTCTCAGTGTTAGGTTGCGCATCTGGCGTGTTAGGGAGTTCCTCCGTCGCGCGTACCAATCTTTCCGGGATCCAGCGCGGCGCTTCGGCATCCTGGGGAAAAACACAAACATGTCCCCGACCCCAAATTAGTACTGGGTCTGGTCCATACCATTGACCAGTGAGTGGATCTTTCCATCGTACAAGGGTTTTTTTTCGTGAGGGCTGATCACTCCAAAAGCGCTGAGCGGCTGAGTTTCCATCCGCATCTAGAGTTAAAAAATTTAAAACAAAGAGAGCATGATGTAAAGCATTTACTGGTGAAAGAGTATATAAATCATTCCCCTGTTTTTGTTTTAAAAGTTGATGCTTTAAACGCTGATGAGCCCGTTCAATAATTCCTTGTCCCTGCGGATTGTAAGGGATGCCAGTTTTATGATGAATATGAAAAGCAAGGCAAAAACGCTGGAAAGAGCGGCTAGTGTAACCAGGTCCATTATCCGTTTTAAGAGTCTTAGGGGGACCTAGAAATGAAAAGCAGTGTAACAAATGTTGAATGCAATGTCGTGTGAACTCACCAGTATGAAGAGAGGCCATAAGAAAGTTAGAAAAAGTATCGATAGAAACATGAACATATTTCATCCGACCAAAAGAGGCGATATGAGTGACATCAGTTTGCCAAAGATGATTTGGACGCAAACCACGTGGATTAATACCATACTGCGGCAAGACAAAGAATTGTGGACAAGTAGGGCAGGTTTTGACAATTTGACGTGCAGCGTCACGAGATATTTTGAATTGTAGCCGTAAGGAGTGGCTATTTTGATGATGCAATTTATGGGATTCTCGAGCTGCGTCAATTGCTGACTGGAAAAAAAACTTGTTTAGTGAGTATGTCAGCTGTACGATTGCCACGTACGAGAGGCCCAGGGAGGGCAGTATGAGCTCGAATATGTCCAAAGAAACAAGGATGCTGTCGTTGTTGAAGATTCTGCTGAATTAAAGAAAAAAGATTAAGCACCTCAGGAGAAGTTGTTCCAATAACAGGGACAGTTTCTAGCACTTGTAAAGCACCGACAATATATGAGCTATCTGTGAATAAATTAAAAGGAGTTGATATTGTTAACAGCGCTTGATGTACCGCAAAAAGTTCTACCACCTGAGCGGAGGAAAATTTTGTATGTGTATAATACGTCTGATGATTAATAATCAGGGCAGCAGTACCGTTAGAGGAACCGTCGGTAAAGATCAAAGTAGCGTCTGGCAAAGGTTGAAGTTGAACAGCTTTGGGAAAAATAAAGGAATGATTACTAGCGAACTGCAGCAATTTATCAGCAGGATAATGACGTATAATTTGACCTGGATAGTTAGCGAATGATATAGCCCAATTATCAGAAAATTGAAAAAGCCAGTTTTGTTGTTCTAAGGAATAGGGAATACAAATAACAGGAGGTTCTAAACCAAAATATTGAATAGCCTCAAAACGACCTTTTGCCACAACTTTAGCAACCAGTTCATAGTATGGAAGCAGATGTTTATTTGGTGTGGCAGACAGATATATCCAACAAAGTGGCCCATCTTGATAAAGAACGCCAGTGGGTGCCCGTGGTGTTGAAAGTATATAAAGGCCCCATGAACGCTGGTAGTCACAATAAGTGACCTGCTGTTGTCGAATGGCCGTCTCGATGGATTGTAAAGCAAGTTTTCCTTCAGGGGAAAGCGTATGGGGAGAAGTAGGATCTGAATCACCTTTCAAGATATCAAATAAGGGTTGTAAAGTATACGTAGGTAATCTCAAATACGGACGTATCCAATTAATGTCACCTAAAAGTTTTTGAAAGTCATTTAAAGTTTTTAAATGATCAGTCTTTAGTTTTAATAGCTGTGTATTGTAGGAACGGGGATATAGTGAAAAACCTAAGTAGCTGTAAGGAAAATGAGTTGGAATCTTATCATCTGCGATAACAAGACCATTGAGTACCAGATGTTCTTTTAAAATCGAGAAAGCTCTATATAATAATTGTTCATCAGAATGCGCTAATAATATATCATCCATGTAGTGGACCAAATAAAGTTGAGGAAATAATTGACGAACTGGTGACAATGCGGTAGCAACAAATTTTTGACAAAGAGTAGGACTATTAGTCATACCTTGAGGGAGAACTTTCCATTGATACCGCTCCATGGGTTTTTGAAAATTAACAGAAGGAACACTAAAAGCAAAACGTTTACAGTCCTGTGGCGCAAGGGGAATAGTATAGAAACAATCTTTTAAATCTATAATGATAATGTAAAAATTTTTAGGTATAGCGGAGGGGGTAGGTAATCCAGGCTGTAAGGCTCCCATATGCATCATAGTTTCATTAACCTTTCTGAGATCTTGCAACAGCCTCCATTTTCCAGATTTCTTTTTAATAACAAAAATTGGGGAATTCCAGGAGGAAGTAGAGGGTTCAATATGGCCAAGCCGCAGTTGTTCCTGTACCAACCGCTGAGCTGCGAGAAGTTTCTCTTGAGTTAAGGGCCACTGATCGACCCATACTGGCCCATCTGATTTCCAGACTATGGGGTCGGCATGAGTCACAGGAAGAACAGGGACCCTCAGGGAAAACACCCCAATCCCTGTCGACCAGGATTAGATTGTAGAGAAAGGGGAGAAACAGCACCTTGGTTTTGTATACCCAGCCCTTGAGTAGGGAGGAGGCCTTGATCGAGTAACTGGCTGGTTATAACCGGTGAGGGGCTATATAAATATACTCCCATTTTACTTAAGATATCACGCCCCCATAGATTAACAGGGAGATATGGTAAAATGTAGGGTTTAAATTGTCCAGAGTGTCCATCATTATCTTCCCAGTTTAATAAAGAGGAGCTTTGCTCCGGGTTTGTAGTCTGTCCAATACCTTGAAGAGTGGAAATAGCCACTTGTTTTGGCCATGAAGAGGGCCAATATTTTCCAGAAATGACACTAATGTCGGCTCCTGTATCCAACACACCCCGAAAAAGCTTACCATTAATCCGTAGCTCAAATTCAGGCCGAGTTTCAGTAACCGTTTGCATCCAGTAAGCATCAGAGGATCCGAAACCTTTACTATTACGATCTCGGTCCAGTGCTTTTCCTTGGGGGATAAAAGGAACTAAAAGGAGTTGAGCTATACGTTGTCCTGAATTTATTACAATAATTTTGGTAGGGGCTGAAGCTAATATTTTTATTTCTCCCGTATAGTCAGAGTCAATTACACCGGGATGAATAACTATACCTTTTAATATAGCACTACTTCGTCCCAACAATAAGCCAACCGTTCCGGAAGGTAAGGGTCCATATACTCCTGTAGCTAGCGTTTGAGTCCCCATCTCAGGAGTTAGTACTGTGTAGGAGGCGGAATCGGCACAAATACGAATGAAATCAGACAATTCTCCTTTTTTGCGGTAAGGTCTTAGAGCAGCCTGACAGGCAGAGTTGGCATTTTCAAAAGCTAGTTGCTTTGCCAATACTATTCCAGCTCTCTCATCTGACATAATTTTTCCTATGATATCTAACAATCGGGCCACAAAATCTTGGTATGGTTCATCTGGCCCTTGTCGGACTTTCGAGAGTTCCTCTGTTTTAGTGCTAGAGCTGGGAAGTTTTTTCCAGGCTTGTCGAGCAGCATTGGCTATTTGCGCATATGCTCCAGGTAAAAAATCAAGTTGAGCATTGGTAGCCTGATAGGCTCCCTCACCCGACAACATTTCATAAGAGGTCTGGATATCTTGTTGCCGATTAACATCTGCTATTCGGGCACATTGCTCCATATATTCAGATTTCCATAACAGATAGTCCCCCCCAGAAAGGCAAGCTCTAGAAATCTGTTTCCAATCATTAGGAGGAAGATTTTGAGTGGCTAAGCTTTCTATCATGGCAATAGTAAAAGGAGCTGTGGGACCGTATTGTGAACAAGCAGTTTTCAATTCTTTCAATTGTTTAAAAGGCAGCGCTTCGTAAAAGCATTGATTATTATTTTCAAAAACAGGAAACGCCAAAGAAAAATCAGAAACAATCTCACCCAATCTCTGTGCCTGCTTCAGTGCCTTTTGCAGTGGGGACACGGTCTCGGTCGGCAGAACAGGTCCAGGAGGGGGATCTAAACCAGCTATAACAGAAGGAGCGTAAGCGGGAGGAGGAGGAGCAAAAGAAGGTTTAGGAGGATCACAAGTCTTAGATCCTGAATTTTGCAAAGCAATAGTTAACTTTTGTATACAGTCAATTAATTCATTTTTTGATGTAGATGGCCCCTTTTCCTGAGCCAAAAATTCCCAATCCTCCTGGTGGTACTTGGCAGCTTCATCCTCCAATTCAGCCTCATCTGCAGAGGAAAGTGAATCTTCCGTACATAATGGTTGAGGGACCTGAAGAGGTTGGGGCTTACCTTCAACACCCTCTGGAACAGCATAGTTTGGCTCATTAAAGAGATGTGAAGAATCATCTTCCTGTTTCAACAATTGTCCCAATCGTTTTATCTCATTGTTCTCAAAGTCTAAACAATCTCGAATCAAAGTCCACAGGGATAATGTTTCAACAGGCATTTTATCAGGACCATGTAATGTATAATGAGTTTGAATTTGTTCTCCTACCTTTTTCCAAGTATCCAAACTCACAGTGCCGTCCCTCGGGAACCAGGGACAAACTACTTCAACAAACGAAAGAAAATTTAACAATTTTGCCTTAGATACAGTAATTCCCCTATGCTTAAGCATAACAAACAACATCTGTACAAACAATTGTCGACTATGTGTCTGTCCCATATTTATACTCTCAACTATAATCCTCACTACTCCACCTCAATATTGAGTGATCAGTTTACTCACTCTGCAATATAATATGAGTAGTGGCGAGAGATCTGTCTTCGGGCTCCGTGCCCCACGTTGGGCGCCACTTGCCGCGGCCAGCACAGTCAAGGAGCAACACCTGTGAGGATGATGCGAAGGAGAACGCTCGCTTAAGAAAAACAAGAAGACAGAAAGATGGGGTTGAGAGGATCAGACCGCATTCTCTCCGCATTGTCTGAATACTGACTTTATTAGGTGTGCAGTATTTATAGGATAACATGCATAATTTGTAACATTTATTAGGTCATAACTAATCACCAGACCTTCACCACTGTGTACAGAACATAATGCTTAGTTGCTTGAAGTGCGATAAAACACCGGACACGATAAAACACCGGACATGATAAAACACCGGACACCCCAGAGATACAAAGTCGTAAGCACATTCTTTGGGGTGGCGGGACAGAGAGCTTAGGACATGCCTAGGGCTCTTGCGATAACGCTCGAGCAGCTCCCAAGGACAGAGAGCTTAGGACATACCTAGGGCTCTTGCGATAACGCTCGAGCAGCTCCCAAGACTTAACCCTTCACGGGTTAGTCCCCCGCAAGAAGTGGACATGGAACAACAGACTGGTTTCAAATAGGAAAAGGAGTACGTCAAGGCTGTNTCCCAAGGACAGAGAGCTTAGGACATGCCTAGGGCTCTTGCGATAACGCTCGAGCAGCTCCCAAGACTTAACCCTTCACGGGTAGTCCCCCGCACTTTAGTAATAAAAACATTAAGAAAAAGCACTATATTTTAGCTCCTTTAGTGGCACTTTTCCCCTATTTTTTGAACAAGGGGCTCCACAGTGTTACTTTGCACTGGTCCCTTCCGATCATATAGCCAGCCTGAAGATAGGACTAAACCAAAGAACTGGCTGTCTAACAATTTGATTTTCTATATCACCCCAGAACTATGGGAGTAAATTTTTTTTCTTTTGAAAAGAGGTGAACAGAAAAGCTTTCACAATGTCTATAAAGTTACATCATAAGAACTTGCTCTGGTTATTCATGATTTATTCCTAGTGACCTTATTCATATGTATGGTTAAAAAAGAAAACGAACTAATATTCAAAATATGGAAGAATGATTCACTGAGAGTTATGCTTAGATTTCAGCAGCCATTGTCACATTTAACTATTTTTATCCAAGAATTTACTGAATGTCACCATGTCAAAGGCATGTGAAGTACAAAGATTTCTTTTTTTGTTTTTGTTTATTAGAGGGGTATTTTGTCTGCCACACGGTGCAGCATGCAGTATCTTAGTTCCCCAGTCAGGGATCAAACCTGTGTCCCTCTGTGTTGGAAGCCAGACTCCTAACCATTGGACAAACAGGGAAGTCCCCAAAGTATAAAAAGTATTTAAAAGAATGTGGAGGTCAGGCATTAGGATATGGCTTTGAGGCAGGAGACAGATGGACTCCAAATTAGGCATTTACAACTGGCCTGCTGTTTGCATTTCCTAAGACCCGCGGGCTGCAGGCATCTGCAATCTGCCCCTTGTCCTCCAATGTGGAAGTAACAACGGAAACGGTAAATAGCCAGGTTTTGTCTCCTATGGACACTTCAAGGTAACAGTCATAAAGAGAAGAGAGGAGTGGCACCTTGTTTGAATAAATGATTAAAGGATCTCTACTTCCTCCCTTCCTTGGGGCAGGGAGACACTACACGATCCTTGGGGATCAAAAGCCAGAGGACAATGCCAGGCCATAAAGAGTTTTGCTTCTTTCCTCCCAGGCACCTTTGTGTTGAAATCCATCTTGCCTGAGGATACTCAGAACCAGCACAGGGCTTTGTTCCATGTGGCTGTTCACAAAAACAAAGAGGTAGGTGCCATGATATACAAGGATCCGTTTCCTTTGCGAAGAATCTCTCTCTCTCTTTTAAAGTCAAGAAGAGCTAGCAGTGAGACGCAATAATCTGTGACACTATCTGTGCATCTAGGCTGTGCGCACCCAGGGGAGGGTCCAGAGACAAATCAGCCAGGGGGGCAAAGCAAGATGATTGGCCAGAGGGAAGACAGAGATCCAGAAAACTGCCCCCTATAAAGGATTTAAACTTCCCAAAGGCACGACTCTCAGGATTCTTTCGCAGAGTTCGCCCATGCATCTTTCTCCATGTACTCTGCTTTCCCAATAAATGTTTTACTTTTCTCTTTACCTTACACCTTCTGATCAGAATTCTTTCTTGTCAATGTAGTCAAGGTCTGGAGGACTTAGGCCCTAGACACTGAACTCTGTCATAGACAGTTAGGACTCCTGGTCAGGGAACTAACATCCTGCTTCACACTCTTTGAGACCCTATGGACTGCAGCACACCAGGCTTTCCTGTCCTTCACTATCTCCTGGAGTTTGCTCAGATTTATGTCCATTGAGTTGGTGATGCTATTTAGCCATCTCATCATCTATCCCCTTCTCCCCCTGCCTTCAGTCTTTCCCAGCATCAGGGTCTTTTCTAGTGAGTCAGCTCTTCACATCAGGTGGCCAAAGTATTGGAACTTCAGCTTCAGCATCAGTCCTTCCAATGAACATTCAGGACTGATTACCTTTAGTTTGGTTTCTTTTGGTTTGATCTCCTTGCTCCAAGGGACTCTCAAGAGTCTTCTCCAGCCCTACAGTTCAAAGGCATCAATTCTTCAGTGCTCAGCCTTCTTTATAGTCCAACTCTTACATCCATACATGACTACTAGAAAATCCATAGCTTTAACTATATGGACCTTTGTCGACAAAATTATTTCTTTGCTTTTTAATATGCTGTCTAGATATGTCATAGCTTATCTTCCAAAGAGCAAGCATCTTTTCATTTCATGGGTCCAGTCACCATCTTCAGTGATTTTAAAGCCCAAGAAAATAAAGTCTCTCACTGTTTCCACTTTTCCCCATCTATTTGTCATGAAGTGATGGGACCAGATGCCATGATCTTAGGTTTTATTAAAGTTGAGTTTTAAGCCAGCTTTTTCACTCTCCTCTGAGTCCTCTTAGACAAATACATCAGTGGGTTTTGTGTATTAAAGGAAAAAGAAAAAAAAAAGACAAAATACTTCCTTACCTTTTCACACTAAACAAGAAGAAAAATCTATTTAAACAGTGTCATTTTCCCTCAAACTCCTGCCATGATGTTCAGAGATCATCCCTCAGTATCACCNTGCAATGCATTTTGTAATCATTTCTATGAAATGTAATTTGTTTAATATGATAAGGTAATAAGTGCATTAGTTACATCATTTATATTGTTTAGCCTACCAGACAAGAAATGTGTCTGGTAGACTTCTGACTTTTAATAGATAAAATGCACTGATTAAAAAAAAAAATAGTATTGAGAGAGTATAAAATCTACCCCAAACAATCCCTTGTACTGTGTCCCTAGTGTTTACAGTCTAGAGAGAATAATATAGATCTGAAAAGTAATATTAAGGCTGGTCCATAGGATGTGGCTTAAGAAGTAGGATGACTAGTCAACGAAGCCTCCAAAAGGCAGGCAACCTGTGTGCTGAGTCTTGAAAGATGGAGTCCCTTTGCCTGGTAGATATAGGGAAGGTCGGTGTATTCCAGGTAGAGGAGCACAAGGATCAAAACCCTGAAAGTAAAAGAAGGCAGTAGGAATCCACAGAACTGCAAATTGCTCAGTGTGACTAAAGCACAGGAGGTTGGCAGAGGGAAACTTAGAGAGGCCCTCACTGGTCCACACCTTCAAGGTAAGGCCCACCTTATCATAGGGTTTGCGGTGGGGCAATGGGGAGAGTTTGATGCGTTTTAAGCCAGGAACCAACATGACTGCTTTGAATTTTTGAAAGAACACTAGCTGTAGCAATGAGGATGGAGGCAGGAGGACACTTAGGAAACTCAGGGAGAGGAGATATAAGATGACAGAAGGCTGATTCCTGTAGGCTGTAGAGTGAAAGGCTGTGTTACCGGAAGTGCAGATTAGTCCCCAGATAAGATGAATTGGAGAGCAAAGACGGGGAGACACTAACTTGAGAGAGCTATGGATTCAAAAGAGCTTTTTATTTATCTACTTTGTTTGTCCAATGTGTGAGACTTCAATAAACTTATTGGTTAAATGGAAAAAACAAGGAAAGAAAAGTACTAGAAATATGAGAGAGGCAAATTTTTTTTATAAGGCTTAAGTAAATATAATAATATACTGAAATACAGTCCAGATCTTTCTAAATATAAAATCAATGTTATGCAATATATTAGAAGCTGATATAGATAATGATGCTTATAAATTTTTGATGAAAAAATATGGTAGACAAAAGAGTGGCTCAGATGTCCATGCCCTGCTTCTTGAGGCTTGTTATTATGCTGCCCTACATAGCTGAAGGGACTTTGAAAGTGTATTAGATTAAGGATGTTGAGATGTGAGATTATTCTGCATTATTTGGGTAAATGCAATGTAGTCATAAGAATCTTNCTGATATAGATAATGATGCTTATAAATATTTGATGAAAAAATATGGTAGACAAAAGAGTGGCTCAGATGTCCATGCCCTGCTTCTTGAGGCTTGTTATTATGCTGCCCTACATAGCTGAAGGGACTTTGAAAGTGTATTAGATTAAGGATGTTGAGATGTGAGATTATTCTGCATTATTTGGGTAAATGCAATGTAGTCATAAGAATCTTCTCAAGTGGAAAGTGAGAGGGTTCCGAGTCAGGGATGAAGATGGGAGATGTGATGAAGGAAGCAGAGTTGTGTGTGTGTGTGTGTGTGTGTGTGCGCGTGTGTCAGAGAGAGAGAGAGATTTGAAGATACCACGCTGCTAGACTTAAACACACAGAAGGAAGGGATGATGAGTTGAGGCATGTAAGTAGCCTTTAGAACGTGGAAAAAGAAAGGAAATGGATCCTTCTCTAGAGCCCCGGGAAGGAATGCAGCCCTGACAACTCCTTGATTGCCAGACTTCTGACCTCCTGAACTGCAAGCTAACAATTTTGCTTTGTCGTAATCCACGAGTTTGGGGTGATTTGTTACGGTAGCATAGAAAGCTAATATAATATGAGATGGGAACCAAATAGCAAAGGGGAAATGGATATTCTTGATGACAAAGTTTTAGACTTTTTGTATTAGTTCCAAATTATAAACTTGATAATAGACAATTCAAAACTGAGAAAAAAATACTGAGAAAGGTTATACAAAAAGCAATATGTGTGCAGATAAAAACAGTTAACAACGGTGCTAATATAAAGCACACTACAATCAACACAAGGGCTTCCCAGGTGGTGCTAGTGGCAAAGAATACACCTGCCAAGGCATGAGACACAAGAGACACAGGTTCAACCCCTGGGTTAAGAGGATCCACTGGAGCTGGAAGCGGCACCCTACTCTAGTATTCTTGCCTGGAAAATTCCATTGACAGAGAAGCCTGGCAGGCTGCAGTCCATGAGATCGCAAAGAGTCTGACACGACTGAGTGACTGAGCAACAAAACCAACATAAAAAGACTAATATGATAGAAAACAAAACAAAAAAAAAGAATAATAAATTAATAGTGTCAGAAGAAATCCAAAAAATATAGGTAAAAATGTGTTGCTAAGAAATGTGAATTAGAACATTGAAATAACCCTTTAAAAACATTCTGGACAAGCAGCAATGATCTACTTGATACCCAGTGCTGGCCATAGTATAGGGTACAGACATTGCCGTAAACTCTAGGTGAGGTTATAATTTGGTAAAAGCTTTCTAGATAGCAATTAACATTTATTATTTAAATAATAATTGTTTATACTCTTTGATTAAGCAATTTGATTTCTACGATTTCATTCTTTAAAAAATGCAGATTCAAGTGAACAATGATATGCATATAAGAGTGTTCATGGTTGCACTGTTTGTATAGAAAAAAATAGAAATAAGCTAAAATGAGTATTACTAGAATGTTCAAAAGACATTTTCCATATTTGAATAATGGACTATTATGTTCCCTTTAAAGAAATGAGGTAGATAAACTATAATTCATTGATAAGTGACCAAAGATAGATGAAGAAAATATGCCTGCTGTGACTCTATCATAAAAATGTATATATGTCATGTGCATTTATATATGTGTGACTTGCATGCACATGTAGTTTGTATCTGTATGTACTTGGAAACGATCTGAGAATTTACAAGCAAAGAGTTAACAGAGGAAATGTGATTATAGGAAATTTTACCTTCTGACTTATTTCTCTATCATTCATACTTTTTTGGCAACACAGGCTTTTTTAATCCAGGAATGAAAAACTTATTTTCACTGAAAATAAATACATTTTCAGTGAAAATGTATTTGCATTAGAGTTTTAATGACTCTTCAGTGACTCTTAATTGAGCCTGGTGGAGAATATTCTTGGGGGGCATATAAATATGGCAACAAGTTTTGGACAGAAAAGTACTTGAAGTCCAGGGGTTCAGCCCCAATTTTTTCAAATTATAAAAATAGAATTTTAAAAAAAGGTCTCTTTAACTAACTTAAATATGTAAAATCTTAGAGATAGAGATCAGTCTGCTCACATACTGTCATTCATTCACTCTCATGTGTGCTTTCAGAGCGACATTTACTCAAACACTCATATTGTAACAGACCAGGACCCCACGAGGCCTTCCCAAAACGGACCCCCACCCACGTCCTCCATTTACCTTGTGTCTATAGAGAAACTTTAGTCAAGAAATAAATTTAAGGACCAGTGGCCAAGACTGCATGCTCACAATGCAGGGGGGCCTGAGTTCAAACCTTGGTGAGAGAACTAGATCTCGCATGCCACAAAAAGAACTGAGAAAATGCAGGAAGAGAGGAAACCAGTCAAGCAAGAGAAAATCGTAGCAGTTTACACATTATTAGCTTAAGCAAAGTCAAGGACATTTAGTTCTTCCTCAAGGACTGTAGATAATATTCTGAGCCAGGTCTTCTGAGCTGTTTTGTAGATGCTGAAACCTCCACCAGGTGGAGGAAGTTAAATATCTGCCCCCCACAAACAGGTAAACCTCAGACTGTTTGGAATCAGAAGGTTGATGATGCTGACTCCCACTTGCCTCACCACCAACCAATCAAAAGAATGTCCATGAGCAGACCANATGCTGAAACCTCCACCAGGTGGAGGAAGTTAAATATCTGCCCCCCACAAACAGGTAAACCTCAGACTGTTTGGAATCAGAAGGTTGATGATGCTGACTCCCACTTGCCTCACCACCAACCAATCAAAAGAATGTCCATGAGCAGACCACGCCCTGCTCCTTGAGCACTATAAGACTCACTACCCCTCCAGATGGGGACACAATCTAGAAAGCATTAGCCCACTGTGGCCCCCTTTGCCTGGAAAAGCAATAAAGCTATTTCTTTCTATTTTACCCAAAACCGTTGCCAAGGTTTAATCTGGCTCCAGTGTACAAAGACCAAATTTCAGCAACAATGCATTTTCCACTCACGTTTCATGAAACAATTTAATTCACAGTCTCTCCAAGTATGCATCCTTTTCATCACTCTTGGACTCAACAAAGTCCGTTGTCCAGAGTATATCACTCTTGTTGTTGTTGTTGAATCACTAAGTTGTGTCTGACTTTTGTGATCCCATGGACTATAGCACACCAGGCTTTTCTGTCCATGGGATTCTCCAGGCAAGAATACTGCAGTGTGTTACCATTCCCTTCTCCAGCGGATCTTCCTGACCCAGGGATCAAATCCACGTTTTCTGCATTGGCAGGCAGATTCTTTACTGCTGAACCACTTCGGAAGCCCACATCACTTTTACTTCTTGGTGATTTTAGGAAACCTCATTGTATAATTCTTTCCTGAAAATATTGTTTCCAGACACAGATACCTATCTTCATTACATTAGAACATTTTTCTCCATTTGATGCCACTTTAGATGATTGTTCTTAAGAGGTCAACTCCCTAGGAATAATCACAGAATTTATACCAAATAACTTTGTCTGTTTTTTTTTTTTTTTCTTTCACTGAAAGGGTCAGCTGACCCATGTATGTTTTCAAAACTACTGCTGAGTGAGGTCATTTCAAACATATGCATCTTCCTTACTCATGTCAAGAAATACTATCTCAAGGGTAATTTGGGGAGAACCTTACCTTATATTTGCTCATATAAAGTATTTTTAATACTTCCATCTCAATGCCAACACCCGAGTGCGCTTTTAGATGACTATGGAGAATATTGGATCTAACCAAATGAATTTCCTTTCCAATGCTATTTTACTGTAATGATATCCTGCAATCAAGGTTTGGATGTAGAAAATTTATATCTTGAAAGTCCTAATAATCAGTATATTCTCTTCCAGTTTCTGTAAAAAACCACTCACTCACTAGTACCATGTGGTCTCATAAGAAAGGCATTGTGACATTTACATAAGCACAGACCAATTTATCATTCAAGTGTTGTGTTATCTGAAGATATGTTGGCTATGCTTTTAGATGACTATGGAGAATATTGGATCTAACCAAATGAATTTCCTTTCCAATGCTATTTTACTGTAATGATATCCTGCAATCAAGGTTTGGATGTAGAAAATTTATATCTTGAAAGTCCTAATAATCAGTATATTCTCTTCCAGTTTCTGTAAAAAACCACTCACTCACTAGTACCATGTGGTCTCATAAGAAAGGCATTGTGACATTTACATAAGCACAGACCAATTTATCATTCAAGTGTTGTGTTATCTGAAGATATGTTGGCTATGTCCAACTACAAAAATGAACCAAGGGCAGAATCCAAGATCACTGGAGATTTCTGGAATTCACCTACACTTTACATTTTCCTGATATGATTAAATGCCCACTCCAATCCTTAGAGACCCTTAAGGCACATTAACTCTAATTTCCACAAGTGTGGAGTACTTCATTGCAATTCTGTCCAGTAATGTCTCTCTATTCCTGTACTTCCCTCCTGTCTTTCTAACTTTTTGTTTTCCTTCTTTTTTTTTAAAACATTACTTCTTTTTTATTTTGGCCACACTGTGTGGCATGCTGGATTTTAGTTTCCCAACCAGGGATCAAACCCTTGCCTCCCACAATGAAAGTGCAGAGTCTTAACAAGTGGACCACCAGGGAAGTCCCTCTTTCTAACTTTTTTTATTCCTGCCCCACGTAACTCACTCCCAAGACCAGGAGTAACTGACTCACTTGTGATTTTAATGATATATGATTGGTTTGGCCAGTCACCCACAAATGGGAGATTATCATCAGATAAATGTTGATGTAGGGTTTTGTGCTTAAAAGTTCTTGCTGAAATGAGTCAGAGACCACCATGCCTTTGTTCTCCTGTCCCTCTGCCCTTAAATCACCTGTCCCTTTAAATGAAATTCCCCAAACTCAAGCAACCATAAGCCTGTTTCTCTAATTTGAGGAGCTCTTGACACCACTCCCCTAGCAAATCATAACCAGACAGAAAAGCCTGTAGTAGTTAATGCAGTAAAGGGATTTTACATAGAGAAATCCAACTCAGGCATCATGGGACATGGTCCTTGGGACCAAGGACAATGATGGAGACCCTGTGCTCAAATGAAAGTAGCATCATATTATTATTAATTCGTGAAGGAAGAAATTAAAATCTGCCCTGTCATCACACTGAAGTGTCTTTAGAGCTTAGAATGATGTCACCTGCCTTGACACCATGCGGCAAGCCCCAAAGCTGTGCTGCAAACATGCACACTTCAGTTCAGTTCAGTTCAGTCACTCAGTCATGTCCGACTCTTTGCGACCCCGTGAATCACAGCACACCAGGCCTCCCTGTCCATCACCAACCCCTGGAGTTC
>SJYT01061148.1:226785-276910 GCA_006410635.1 Cephalophus harveyi | reverse complement strand
GGAGAATATTAAGTCTTTAAGGAAACGGAAGTGAGAGATTGGCAGACAGGATGCCTGTGTGCAAGGCTCTGCTTTGCCGCCACTGCCAGCACTGTCCTTATCTTTGGCTGAAATTTCCACATCTTTAATAAAGGGAATGGCTTCGTGGTTCTAACACTGAATGCACATCTATTTTCCTGCAGCTCTTTTTCTTTGTCTGGGCTCTACCTCCAGAGATTCTGATCATGGTATCTGCAGTGGAGCCTACAGGCACGGGTGTCTTTAATGTGCTGCTAGGGTTAAAAACCATGGGATTAAAGGATCTTTAAGGGCACCTCTCTCATACTGTCTCTAATCTTCCCCTGTTGGTTCTATTTTTCAGTTGTTGAACATTCTCATTTATTGAGCACCTATTCTGAACTGCTTGTTCTTATAAACATTATTTAATCCTAATAGTGATCCTGTGAGGCAAGAATTATTACCCTATTTTAGGTTTGAAAGAAAAAAACAAGACTCAGGTCAAGCAATCCTGAGTTGCTGACAGGCACCCACCGAGTGGCAGGGCCAGTGCGGCTGCTCTTCTCCACGTGCTCTCCTGGGATTAGATACCTGCTGCTCTGAGCAGGACCCTGATGGCTAAACACACTCTCCACAACTAACAGGCATTCTAGAGTGACTGCCTTGAACAGTCAGCCTCCTTCTGTTACATAAGACTCTCCTTTTTTATTTCAAATAAATTTTAAAAATTAAGACTTTTATTTTGGGGAGGTCTCCTTTGATAGGAAGAAGCCTAGAATCCTCAAGTCAAAGGTACCACATGTCCCACGAAGCAGGTGATCTAAAGGGATGGGCTTCTTAGGATCGGTTCGTACTCAGCCTGAGCTCTTGCGGTAAGAGACCTACTGCAGAGTGAACGGCATCGCAGGGTGGCAGGCAGAGGCTACAGCATACTCTTTCTTTTTCTTCAGTAATCAAATTTTTCTTCAAGTGTTAAACAAGAAAGGTAATAACTTAAAATCTGTACATCCAAAGGTTTTGACATAACAAACTGGTATTTTTGATTCAAACGCTGGATAGTTTACTAATGGACTCATACAACCTTAGAAAGACACTTATAAGCTGTTTTTAAAAAATAACTAAAACTCTGGCAGGCCACTTCCTCCCACCTACAAAGAGGGGTGAGGTTACCCAGAGGGGAGAGCTGACCCGATTCATTACTCAAGCAGCAGAGAGGGTGTCCGTACCATGTACGATGACATTCATCTCACTTAGGAAATGAAAGGAGAACCCCGGCTGCGTAAATTAGAATCAGTGATAATACAGCTGTTAGCTACAAACATTTGTTTGGCACGAATCAGTCTGGACTCTCCTGTAGTTTGCTTTGATGGTCTCTGTGTTATCTTGTTGACTAATGATGAAATCATGGTTTGTTAACCTAACTGAATAAAGAAAACATCATACTAAGCAGAATGCAAACTGTTTTCCTATACTTCAGTGAGGTTGTTTATTGCCTCTGTGTTTATAAGAGCCCTTTCATAGTCACATATTAAATATTTACATTCATTGCTTAAGTATTTAACTGCATAAGGAGAAATTAATCCTATCTTTGAGTAACTTGTTTTCTTTTTAAAGGCCTCTTCCTAAAGTAAAATGGAAAGCAGCCACCTCAAATAAGCTTCTTAATTGCTGACTGTTCCAGACACTTTGTGATACTAGGATAATCGTTAGTGGAGCCACATTCAAATCCATATTTAAGTGACAATGTGCCCTCTGGAAGAATCTATACAATTTCTCAAGCGGCCTACAAAATTAAGAGAGGATAGGTAAATAGAGAAGTAAAAAACTACAAGCTGTAAAGGGGTCTGGGATTATGTGATTATTAGACTTGCCTGTGAAAGTTCTCCACTTGGCACCATTAATATAATTACAAACTGGCTTTCATATTCTAGGCAAATACTCTGGTGTTCTACTGGGCTTCCCTTGGTGGCACACTGGTAAAGCACCCGCCTACCAATGCAAGAGATGTGGGTTCGATCCCTGGGTTGGGGAGATCACCTAGTCCAGTATTCTTGCCTGGGAAAGCCCATGGACAGAGGAGCCTGGTGGGCTACAGTCCATGGGATCACAAAAGAGTGAGGCATGACTTAGCGAGTAAACAACTTGGTCTTCTATTACCCATCGGTTATATCATCCCAGAGAAGAAACTGGGAGCTACGCCAGATGCGCAGGGTTGCTTTTCCTCCTAGTGAATACAAACCCCTCCAGAGAAGTATCAACAGACACCACCAGAAAACTTTGGGGGAAACTAGTTAATGCACACTGCTATATGCTATCTCACTCATGAGCGTTCCTAACAGCAAAATGGTTCATGGGGCCACCTTGCATCTTATTCTCTTCCCCAACTCTCTATTCTCTCTCAGCTCCCCCTTTGGACATCTGCACTGATGAAGATAACATATTTCGTTTTTAATGTTCTTCCTGTGAAGATAAAGTTTCTTGTGTTATATAAAGCAACAGTGAGATAGCACTGTACCCCTATTAGAAAGGCTAAAATTATAAAGATTGATTGTACCAAGTGCTAGTGAAGATGTGAAGGAGCTAGAAGTCTTATACATTGCTGGTAAGATGATGCACCCACCTTGAAAAAAAATTTAGCAGTTTCTGAACCTAATATGATTCAGCCATTCCATTGCTAGACATCTGCCCAAGAGAAAAAAAATGAATCAACCAATCTACACACACACACACCCACACACACATACATATGAACTGGCGCAGAAAATGTTCATAGGAGCTTTTATCTGTAGTAGTTCTCAAATGAAAACAACCTAAATGTCCTAAATGTCCAACAGGCAAACGGTGATGTATCCATAAAATTGAATATTATTCAGTAATAAAGAGGAGTTTTGATATATATATGCAAAAATGTGCATGGATCTCAAAATAATTGTGTTGATCACAAATGGATAACAGAGTATACACTGTATGCTTTTATTCACATAAAATTCTAGAAAATGCAAATGACCTATAGTGGCAAAAAGCAGATCAGTGCCTGGGAATGGGAATGGAGGGGAGGGGAGAGAAAGGAGAGAGGTTACAAAGGGGCAGTAGAAAATGTCTGAGGGTGATGGATGTGTGCACCATGTGAGCTGTGGTGATGGGTTCACAGGTGGATACATACGTCAAAACTACCAAACTGTACACTTTACATATGTGAAATCCATTGCACATCAATTATACCTCAATAAAGCTGTTAATAAAGATATATTAAGCAGTAAAAATGTTATTTTATTAGAGTAATTATGCCATACATCTTTTCATTGTCCTCTGTGAACTGTTGGTAGGGAAATGATATTGAATCCACATGACTATTTCAAATGTGATTTAGTGGTGTTAAAGTCAAATGTATTATAATGAATTAATTAAATTTTAAAATAATTAAAGCCCAAAAGGGAAAAAGAACAAGTGAAGAGGAAAAAATATATAAACTTAAAGGAAAGCAAAAAGTAGTGAAAATAAAGAACAGATTAAAGGCTAATAAAAGAAATTACTAGAAGTAAAAGGGTGACAATTTTTGAGATTATGAATCTAAATAAAAATAAAGCATCATACTCATTATATAAGTTGACCAGTTCTCATTTAACTGCACAGATGATAGAACAGAATCACTGAGCTAGGAACTCATTGAGTAGCTGATGGAAGGGTGGTCATTTCTGTTAGAAAAAAAGGCATGTGCATGGTTACAGTTGACCTGTGAAAGGCAAATCACATTTGAAGATTTGCAAGCAGTCTGGGGAGGCTAGAGAACATGGGAAGGTGCAGGGTTCAGGTCATGAATCAACCTGTTACCTGAAGCAGATTAAATATCCCAGTAGATGTGTCCACTCCAGAGCTACAAATAGAAGTCTGGAGCTCAAAAGAGAGGTTCATAACTATAAGTGACTTATTTCAGGGAAATATTCCACATGAAATACTGCACCGACTGACTTACTTGATTACTTTCACACTGGTAAATAAAAAACTTAATGAACCAATCAGGTTGCTATGGTAGAAAATCTTTTATACAGATGATCTTACAGGGAGGGAAGAGAGTTGGAGTGGGAAATGGTGGTGAATTTCCATGTTCAGAAACCAACAATTATGACTGAAATAAACCTTGGACCTTCCATTAGGAATACTGATTTTCTGCAGATAAGGGATAAATCAGCAAAAATTTCTCAAGAAGAAAATCTGACCAGCTAAGCCTATAGTGTAAAGTTTTCTATGAACCCATCAGTTGATTCCTCTGGGCTCTCGTGATCAACATAAAATTCCTCTTTCGTCCAATAAGCGATTGCAGTCTCTCCCATGTCAGGCACCGGTAAAAATTCCCTTAATTCACTCTTTATCTTACAAATGAGGGGATTCTGGGGTTCACCTGGCATACAGAGCACTGAACTGACTCTTGGTAAAATCGCCTGAATTCTTCCTGAACTTAATCCTCCCCATCTTCTCCAGTTCTCCTGTGCTCTGGGCATGTTTCCCCAGAGGATTTTGTAAGGTTAGCACAGCTCCAATGCCACCACACAGCATCATTTCACCCCAGGATCATTATGGGCACCTCTTTGTAGGTTGCTTCAAAATACGTGTAAACTAGTGATTCTTGAATGTTAATAAACGTAAGAATTACTAGGAAAGCTTATTAAAATAAGAATTCCTGCACCCACTTGAAAGTTTCTAATTTAGAAGATCTTGGGTGGTGCTCAAGAATCTGAATTTAAACAAATCACTCCTCTCTTCCCCAGAGCTCACCTCCCCATTACTATAGGGAAGGTAGTGATACTACTGAAAACAGTCGTAACTACATGACAGCGAACAACAGTGGTAATTACACTATAGTTTGCTACGAAGACATTTCTCCCTACACCAGAACCTAATTCTGGCGAACTTTGGCTATAGGATTGGCTCCTGATCTAGGCCATAGTAAAACTGTGAGTTCCTTAATAGGTACCAAGTGTCCTCTGACAACACTACTCTCTAACTGGAGTACACTATTCCATTTAAAAAAATAAAAGAAGAATTCATAATCAGTTTATTTAAGCAAGCACCTAGGCGCCCTTCCAAAAAAAGTGAACTAGAACAGCAAAACAAACAAAATAAACATTTATTAGAAGACAAAAATATTTGTAAAATATTTATAAAAGCCATAAAACAAACAAAAGGAAAGTAAAATTTCTAGAGGAAAGCAGAGATTAGTTTTGACAGACATTATCTGCAAATAGATTCAACTAGAATCAATCAGATTCAATTAGTATTCACTGAATTCTCACAATATGCCAACAACAGGACTGGAACTTTCAAATACACTAGCTCCATTAATCCACAAATAAACATTAGGAGTTCTTCCTAACCATCTTAACAGATTAAGAAATAAGAGATGAGAAAGATCAAATAATGTGCTAAAGAGAGCCGGGATTTGATCCAAGGTTGGCTGAATCCAGCCCCCTTCTCTATTACATATTTTCCCAAGACTATATTGTTATGTAAATTTCATTTAAAAATAAATATAAAACAATAACAGCTCATATTTATCGACACCTTACTAAGAGCCAGACCCTGTGTTAAAAACACAGACCCTGTGTTAAAAATCATATTTTGCTAGTGGAGGGTTTATTTTGATGTGGACGGTTGCTGATGGAACAGGGTGATGGTTGCTGAGGCTGGAGTGGCTGTGGCAATTTCTTAAAATAAGAGAGTGAACATGATCAATAAACAGTAATACTTTGAAAAAAAAAAAAAAACTTTAGATATACTAGCTTACTTCAACCTTAAAATCAATGAATTAGGTACAATCATCCTTTATCTACACACATGCATCTGAGCATGGGGAAGATTAAATATTAACATGTACTGTGAACAAATGCACACCGCCATTAGAGATGCTTAAATTATGTCTAATATAAGTTTTCTAATATAGATCTGATATTTAATCTTGATTGCTTTTAGCATGATTTGAAGACTGTGTTTGGCATATCTTATTGAAAAAAATACCTTCCTCTAGTTTTTTAAGAGGTGGAATGATGCAGCATTCTTTCCAGTTTTCAGCAAAGCCATGAAGAGTACTTTATTTTTTTTAAGAGACTCTAAATAAAGGAGTGAAATAAATACACTCAAGGTGAACTACATTAAAGCTCTAAATTCCCTAAATTAATGTAAAATTCTGTGAGGAGGTCTTCTTTGATCATTAGATCGATCAGACAGAATATTAACCTATCAGCTCAGTTACTACCTTTGGTTATTTAGCATAAAACACTGGATAGTTCTGTAGATGGAAATTAACTTGGCCTGAATTTAGGTAAGAGTAATATAATCTGAGAATTAGAAAGATGACTTATGGAAAATGGGTATAGAAGAAAACCTAATATTTTACTTAAGTTTTGCACACTTTTGTGTCCCTTAAATATAAAAATAATTCCACTAGAACACTGTAAAATGTGTTCAGCAGTCACTGAACATCTGGTGTCCAGCACTGTCTCACTCTCCCAAGTGTTTGAGGCCCAAGGAAATCAGACACACACTAACTCCTCAACAAGTCCTACCTGTCATGACTTAGATTCACAGGGCTATTTTTCCCCATCTCTATTAGGCTTCTCACTTTAGAAGAGATTTTAATTCCAGAACATTTCATATCCATTAGTAGTCCTTTCCCATTCTCCCCTCTTTTCTGTGTCTGGAAGCTACTAACCTACTTTCTGTCTATAGATCTTCCTATTATTGACACTTTACAGAAATAGTATTACACAATATGTAGCCTTTTGCAATTGGCTTCTTTCATTTAGCATGTTGGTAAGAATCACCCATGGCAAAGCATACATTGGTATTTCCTTCTTTTTTGCAACTGAATAATATTCCACTGAGATGGCTGGATGGCATCACTGATTCAATGGACATAAGTTTGAGCAAACTCCAGGAGACAGTGAAGAACAGGGAAGCCTGGCGTGCTGCCTGTTTGCATGGGGTTGCAAAGAGTCAGACATGACTGAGCAATTGAACAATAACAACAACAATATTCCATTGTATGGATATGGACACACCCACGTTTTAGTCATCAACTCGCCATCTAATGGATATTCTGATTGTTTCCACTTTTGGCAATTAGGAATAATATTTTTGTATGCTTCTATGTGGTGTTAGATTTTGTCAAATGCTTTTTTCTCTCTACATAGACGACTGTATGGTTTTGTCCTTTGTTCTATCAATATGGAATATCACACTGACTGATTTTTTGGATATTAAGCTGACCTTCCATTGCTAGGATAAATCCTATTTGGTCATACCATATAATCCTTTAAGTTGCTGATTTCTGTTTGACAGTATTTCATTGAGGATTCTTGAATCTATATTCTTAGAGAGCATTGGTGTATAATTTTTATATGATGTTTTTTTCTGAGAAGTCTTCTACACTCTGGCCTCAAGTTTTAAACTAAGAATTATTTTCAATGGCTTGATTTGCAGAACATTACTTTCTAGTTCATCTGCCTCCCAACATTTCTCCCTAAGCCCTCTCTCAATCCCTATTCTCTTCACTAAGACTTTCTGTATTCTTAAGCCTCTAGTTGTTGAAATACTACTTCTTCCCAATTTACTCTACTTACTCATATCCTACAAGACTAATTTCAAATCTCTCTTTCTCTTGAAGCCTCGACAGACCATCCAACCTAAAGAACTCTCTCATTTTTTTAGGATGCTAATAACATATTAACTAACATGTGCTT
Organism: Cephalophus harveyi; assembly: GCA_006410635.1. Taxonomy (NCBI): domain Eukaryota; kingdom Metazoa; phylum Chordata; class Mammalia; order Artiodactyla; family Bovidae; genus Cephalophus; species Cephalophus harveyi. The sequence continues at coordinate 269,177 of SJYT01061148.1, read as the reverse complement.
GTTGCTTACAACTTATAAAAACTCGTTGTGCATTTAATTCTCACAACTCTGAAAAATGTATGCTTACTATTAAGCAAATTTTGTACAGAATTAAGTGGTTCATAATTATACAGCTACAAAGTAAAAGATATTAAACCCTAAGCTATTAGTGGTGTTTTGAAGAAAGAAAGTGTTCATCACCTTCTAGTTCTGGGATTAAGCTTTTATTTCTCAAATTTAATCTTTCCTCCTTTGTATACCTAACAAATACTTATAATGATTGCTGACTACACATCAGATGCTACTTGGGGTAGTGAGAACAAAGACTAAAGGACAGATTTCAGTGAAAAATAACACAGTACCCCCAAATCTATGTATATGACCAGAAACTGTAATCTTCAAAAATTAAAGCTTAAAAAATCAATACTAAACTAATCATCAAATTATCTCACCCCAGAAGATTAGAAATTAGTCATTTATAGGATTATAATCCTTTAAGAATATCCTACACAAAGAAACCAAGGACTTCTAAATCCGAACATCACTAGAGTTGTATTCTTATGACTTTAGTTGTATAAACAGAAGTATATAAATTTGTAACCTCATTGAGTATAATATATCTAATTTGAGACAATGGTAAACTGTGAAAATTTGCCTGAAACCTACCTAACCAAAGGCAATTTAGAATATCCATGGCGATTATGGGAAACTTTTGAAATCCTCGAACTTAAATAGCTCTAAAATTTCCCAAACTGAATGAGACACATATTTCAATTGGTAGTTTGAAGTTTCCATTGTCAGGAGCCTAAAACTGCCTTTCTGCAAAGAAAGATTTTAAAATTAAGATGCAAAGATAAAACAGGAGAAGTGGTCAAGATGGTGGAGTGGGAAGACATTGAACTCACCCTCCTCCCTCAGGCACACCAAAATTACAACTATTTAAAGAGTAATTATTGATAAGAATGACTGGAAGACTGGCAGAAAAGATCTTCTGTAACTACATATACAAAGAAGGAACCACAATGAGATGGATTAGAGAGGCTGAGATGCAATATAATCAAGACCCATGCTCCTAGACAGGTGAGCTGCAAGCAGGAGAATAAGAACAATTGTGGAGATGTTCCCCCAAGGAGCCAGGGTCTGAGCTCCACACCACGCTTCCCAGCCTGGGGACTCTGTACCAGGAAGAAAGGCCCCCAGAACATTTAGCTTTGAAAGCCAGTGGGGCTTACTTTCAGGAGACCCAAAGAGCTGTGGAAAATTCCATTCTTAAGGGCACACACAGAACATGTTCTGAGACCCAAGGCAGGAACAGTAATTTGAAAGAAGCCTGGGTCATACCCACCAGCTGATCTTAGAGAGTCTATCAAAGAGGAAGGGGGCCCCTGGGGGTCCCTCAAAATGAGGTGGTAAAGGAATATGCTCCAAATGCAAGAACAAGATAAAGTACCAGAAGAACTAAGTGAACTGGAGATAAGCAATCTACCCCATAAAGAGTTCAAGGTAATAATCATAAATGTGCTCAAAGAACTTAAGAGAAGAACAAATGAACACAATGAGAATTTTAATGAAGAGTTAGAAAATATAAGAACCAAACAGAGCTAAAGAATACAATAACTCAAATAGAAAACACACTGGAAGGCACCAACAGTAGATTGTATGGTCCAGAGGAACATGTAAGTGAACTAGTAGACAGAGGAGGGGAAATCATCCAAGCTGAACAAAAAAAATAATTCTTTTTAAAATGAGGGCAGTTTAACAGACCTCTGCGACAATATCAGCTGTGCTAATATTCGCATTATAGGGGTCCCAGAAGAAGAAAGAGAGTAAGGGGCAGAGAATACATTTGAAGACATAAGGGCTGAAAACTTGCCTAATTAGGGAAAGGAAATGCAATGTCCCATATAGGGTTAACCCAAAGAGGAATATACCAAAGCATACTGTAATTAAAATGACAAAAATTGGAGTTAAAGAGAGAATATTAAAAATAGCAAAGGAAAAGCAACTAGTTATATACAAGGGAACTCCCATAAGACAATGAGCTGACTTTTTAGCACAAACTCTGCAGGTCATAAGGGAGTAGCAGGATACATTTAAAACGATGAAAGGAAGAAAAGCTACAATCAAAAATACCCAGCAAGACTATCATTTATAGTTCAAGGGAAAATCAAGAGTTTCACAGATAAGTAAAAACTAAAAGAGTTCAGCAGCACAAAATAGTTTTTACAAGAAATGTTAAAGGGACTTGTCTAAGCAGAAAAGACCACAGTTAGAAATATGAAAATTATGAAAGGAGGAATCTCATTGGGAAAGGCAAATATATGATAAAGATAGTAAATTCACCACCTATAAAGCTAGTAGGAAAGTTAAAAGACCCAAAGTAGTTATCTACATCCACAATAAGTAATTAAGGGATACATAAAACAAAGCTTATCAACCTGGTTTCTCTGATTTACATCTTCCTGGTGAAGGCCAGGCCCAGTATTGGATGAAAACTGCTAACAGGGAGAATCCTGAAAGGTGTGTAAAAGCTGGAAATGAGCCCACTAAGATATGATCAGACTCAGGCAACTGCTATACAGCTTCATCAGGCAATTTCTGGACTTTTCCAAAGCCTGTTGACTGGGACATAATTCAAGCTTGCATACAAAAATCTGCTGAACCTGTTCATGACAATTATAATCAACTTCAGATTGTTAAGGAAAATTTTGGTCTTCCCTCAAATGTTGATCCCACCTGGGGAGCTTTTGATTTTCTGTTTATCAGTGGGCTGAACTGGGACCTTTCCCTTCTAGTAAAAAGAGCCAGGATGGGATGGGTAACCCATGGCATGTCGAGTTCAGATGCAGTTAATCTGGTATACCAGCTCTCTCACACTTTAGAGGAGTCATCTAAAAGGAAGATCAACAAAATTCTTAATGTTCAACTCAAGCAAATGAAGACCCCTTAAAACAAAACAAAACACACACGAAAAACCCTCCTAGTTGTTGTTACCTTTGCAAAACAGCCAGGACACTGGAAAAGAGACTGTTACAAATTCAAACTTCTGGCACCTTCGGGTCTCTTAACTAGTTTTTCCATTGTCCTCCTAATCCTCAAGGAAGTGGCTCTGAGGAACTACAGGGGGCTCCTCCCAACCCTCCCTCTTACTCATCTTAGAGAAATGTTTCTCCAGACTGGGGCTGAATCTCTTCCAGCCCTAACACTAGAGCCACATCTTGGTGCCCAACCCCACTACTATAAAGCAGCGCTGTCTCAGAGTACTGAGACAGTTCAAACAGTGAGGCTCTCTAGTGAACTTCACGAGTTTCTCTGAATCTATTCCCTTTGGTTTAGACCCTTTGAGATATAAATACTCTTTTCTTCTTAGTTCCTCCATCCATATCCATTTTTACCTGAGATTTCTTAGGGAAGTATAATTCCAGAATTCCTCCAAGAAAAAGGGGAAAATTAATTACTTTTCCCTTCTTTAGTTAAAAAATCGCCACTGCCCTTTTAGTGAACGCTACCAAAAAAAACCTGTTATGGGATCCCCTTTAACCACTTTTGTACCTCATGTAGGAAAAGCTCACCTGAGTTCTCATCATAGTCAACATTTCTCAGACACCTGCCTCACCTCCTAGGAAGTCTTCATGTTAACTGCTCTTCATAGAACTCTTTCACAGAGTAAAGGTAACCCTGCGGCTCTTCTCCCCTCTGTCACTGATGAAGTTCCTCGTGACTGCTTAACACTGACAGGTCTCGGCTTGACTCCTTGAGATGATATGCAGGAAAGTGCTTTAGGAAACACTGACTTCTCCTGGTTCTCTGATGGTTTCTTTTTAAAAAGTGACAATGACAAATACTGTGAGGGGCATGATACTACAACTCCTTTTAATACTGTTGCAGCAGCATCTTTACTTATGGCTACTTTGGCTAAACAGGCTGAATTACATACTCTTACACAGGCTTGTCCTTCAAAGTGCCACTGATAGTAGACATGCTTTCAGAGGGGCAACATGGCTTCCTTACATGTGTGCTTAGTCAGTTCTGTCTGACTCTTTGCCACCCCATGGACTGTAGCCTGCCAGGCTCCTCTGTCCATGGGGATTCTCCAGGCAAGAATACTGGAGTGGGTTGCCATGCCCTCCTCCAGGGGATCTTCCCAGCTTAGGGATCAAACCTGGGTCTCCCACATTGTAGGCAGATTTTTTACTGTTTGAGTCACCAGGGAAGCCCAAGAAATCATCTTGTTGACATTCCCAGAAAGAATGCTGCCCTTAAAGAAATCAACAACAACCAAACCTCTGGCATGGTCCAAAGAGATATTTCCCCAAATGGTGACTTAGAAAAAAGTATAGAAGCCAAACACTGTTGGCCTCAGCGAAGGGAAAACAAGACTAGAAATTCAACAATTGTTGGTTTGACAAAAAGAGGAAGTTCCGGTTTAGACCAAATAAAGTTGGTTTAGACCAACTTAGTCCTAGTGGAGATTCTAAAATTCTCACTCCTAACCACTGTACATACATTAAACCATTGGTCTACTGACAAAATGATAGCATTCATGAGTCAACATTGGTGAGGCAACATTAAGACTCCAAGAATTTATCACTTAACCCACTTGTCTGAAATATATACCCCAAATAAGCCTGTCTGCACTGCTCCTGGACATTTCAAACTGCCTAATGACCATCTGAGGTCTGGAAAAGGATTTCATACAACTTCCTCCATCTCATGAATATAAATATGTTTTAGTTCTGGGGTCTGTATGTTTTTACACTGGGCTGAAGCCACCTTCGGCAGACAGGTTACTGCCTCTTCTGTGACTAAAGTCCCTTTGAAAAATATTATCACTACCTGGACAACCTTGAACTTCATAGTGATCAAGGAACTCATCTTACTAGTCAGGTAAGACAACTGTGCACTGTTTGGCCAGTTTCACGACACTTTGACCATACTTAGCGCTGTCAACCCTCTAGTTTAGTCAAACGCACTAATGATATTGTTAAGATTCAAACAGGAAATTTGTAGAGTCCCTAAAAAACCTTGGCCAAAAGCATCACTATAGAGGTCCTTCTAGATCTTAGATCGATATCTTTTGGAACTCATAAACTCTCACACTTTGAAACAGTCATTGAATGTCCAGTGTACTTGGCTCCTCCTGCCTCTTGACTCACTGGTAAGAAAGATCATACAATATTGCAAAGGCCAAATTGCTTCTATAAAAAACAATCATGTTTTGGTAGAGCAATCTTTTTATAGTGTGCTCTTGGGAGACAAAGACGTTGAGCATCACACCTTACGCTCTGTGGAGATTTTATCTACTGGAAAAAACTTCCAGAAAGACTTTCTTCAACCTTGCTGGAAAGATCCCTCTATCTAGTACTGCTAACCAACTCATGTGTCACTGAACTCCAGGGAACAGACTTTGGATTTATGTGATACAGTAAAAGAAAGCACCAAACTCTGGCTGGGCCTGCACATCATTGGGGACCTGAAAGTAAAGATTCTCTGGAATTGAAGCAGACAATATCTAATGAGACAGCCTTTGCAAGATAATCTGGACCAGGTCTGTAGGAAACTTGCCTGCCAGACCTTTAATGATGACACGATACTTCAGAAGATCTCTGATGTCTATGATCTTGATAACACAAGGGTTTAACATAAAAACCGCCTAACAGTTCTCCCTCCTACCCTTCTTTGTTACTAGAATGTGACCTCATTAGGTTTTCAGTCTGCATGCTTTCCCTCTGATGTGAGAAACTACACCAAAGGTCCTTCCTGGCACTGAGAGATAAAACGCTGCTGAAACCAGAAAACTGGACTCCTTACCAGCAATGCTTTCAGAGAAAGGTCTTGATCAAAAGGGGAAAAGGTAAAAAATTAATAAACAGAAACCTCAATTAAAATAGACTTGGGAGATCAGAAAAGGGAGCTCTACCACTTATGACAGTAGCAGAGCCCAACAGAAAAAAGAAAAACTTCTTCTTACCTGGCAAGAGTTCATGCAATGAGGAGACAGTCACAAGTCAGGCAACAAAAAGCAACTATACTTGAAACTCAACTTCTCCAGTGGACTCTGTTTACTACAGCTCTCCAATTTCCTTTTCCCTTCTTTAAAAGAGTACCCTTCTTGCTGTGGAAGGATGTGCATGTGGTTTGCCATGGCTGTAGACCCCAAACTGCAATTCTTTGCTGATTCTGAATAAACTCATTTTGGCTATAGGAATAACTGGCAGTCTATTTCTCAAAAACTGTCACTGAACTTGCCCTCGCACTGTAAACAACTAGAAAAGTACATGAAATTGCTTTCTTTAAATGGAATATCATGCAGTATGGGACTGTGATTCTAGAGATAAAAGAAACAAGGGAATGAAACCATCACAATATTGTAAAGCAATTATCCTCCAATTAAAAATAAAATAAAATTTTTTTAAATTAAAAAAAAAAAAGAAAAGAAACAGGGGAAGACCTTTTGCATTGTGGGATGTTAAGACCAAAGCAGAACGTGCTGATCTCACTGAAATGATGAAATAGATTAGAGTTTAGAGAGAATGAGGTGGTTAAAAAGTAAAAGGCTTAGTACCAGAGAGTACTGACAGTGCAGTCAAGAAAACTTATGGGGGTGCCATCAAGTCTCTGGCTGAAGGCTAAGCTAAAGGCTATACCTGTGGTGACTGGTATACTTCACAAGACGGGATAAAGAACAAAGGTCAGCAATTTGTATGCTGACTAATCCTCAGAGCTCATACAGGGTTGGGGACGTCTGAGTTCTGACTAACCAGAGTAGAAAGACCTAGTTGAACATTGAGAACATCCACTACAAAATCCAAAAGGATCCCAACTTAGTAATCTTGATATATTTTATTATCTTAGTAAAAGATAAACTAGTCTTTAATGAAGCTTAAAATTAAGTGTCAAAAGGGTCAACCTGTACTGCAAGTGACTTAATTACCTGACAGAAAAAAGTCCAGCACTCTTAAAAGAAAGAAAACAAAATCTACATGGTCCATAATGTAATGGTCACAATGTTCAGTATCCTTTCAAAAATTAATAGCCATGAAAAAGCATACATATTTGAAAAAACATTATATACAGTAAAACAAAGATAAGAATGACTGCTAACTTATCAGAAACAGAGCAAGTCATTAAAAAAAAAAACAGAATGACATCTTTAAAGTGTTGAAAGCAAAATAAAACACTGTTGAATCAGAATTTTATATTCAGAAAAAATAATAAAAAATGAAAACAAAATAAATACATATTCAGACAAACAGAAGCTGAGAGAATTTGTCACTAACAGACCCACACTATAAGAAACGCTAAAGAAAGGTCTCTATACAGAAGAAAAATTATATCAAAAAGAAACATAGGCAAAAAAAAAAGAGAGTTAGAAACAGTAAGTATGTGAGTAAACGTAAAATAATTTTGTTTTCTTGTGATGGCTCAGATGGTAAAGAATCTGCCTGCAGTGCTGGAGATCCAGGTTTGGGAAGATGCCTGGTTGGGAAGATGCCCTGGAAAAGGGAATGCCTACCCACTCCAATATTCTTGCCTGGAGAATTCCGTGGACAGAGGAGCCTGGTGGGCTACAGTCCATGGGGTTGCAAAAAAACCAGACATGACTGAGCAACTAACACTTTCACTTTGAAAAGGTAGTTGAATTTTTAAAACAAGAAGTGTAGCAATGTACTATGGGCTACATACATACATAACAGTGAATTCTAGAACAGCAGCAGCATGAAGGGTGCAATGAGAAACAGAAGAATTCTGTTGTACTGTTATTACATTACAGTAACATAATACTTTTAAATAGTAGACTGTGATTAAAACGCACCTTGTAATTTCTAAAGCAACCACTTTAAAAAGAGGCTTAGCTGATAATCCAAAATAAAAGATAAAATGGAGTACTTGATTCATCCGAAATTCATCCGAAATGAGGCAGAAAAAGAGGAGAAAGGGACAAAAAGCAGATGGGACAAGTAGAAAATAAAAGTGAAAATGGGAGATTCAAATCCAATCATATCAATAATTCATTAAATACTGAACAACAAACCCCTCACCAAAAAGAAAAAAAAAAAAAAAAACCCACAGGTACGGGAGAGTACATATTGCATATTCTGTTTATACAAAGTAACAGAGGAAGGAATATTAATAAAGAGGGTCACTGATTGCCTGAGGCCAATGCTACGAGAAATGTTTTTAGGGTATGGAAATATTCTATATCTTAGTTTGGGTGATGGTTATGTGACAGTGTATATTTGGTACTTAAATGCATGCATTTTATTGTATGTAAATTATACTTCAGTAAAGTCTTTTTAAAAGTTAAAAAAACTTTTGGAATGGCAAAACAGAGACTTAAACCCAGGCAACTTGGAAATAAGCACTTATGTTCTTATTGATGCACTATGCCACTTCTTGTCTGGCCTGAAAGATTAGGTCATCCTCTCAACATGATTTTCCAACACATGGTATTATTGATTGGGACTTTTAAAAAAGTGCTCAGTTTTAAAATTGAAATATCCTTGGAAGAAAAAAAAATCCCTAGAAATTAATTTATCAAGAGAAGCCTAAGATGTAAATGATGATGACATCAGTGAAGAACATTGTAGGACAAATAACTGAAGAGGTTTACGCCATGGTCCTGGATGAGATGTCAGTCTTCTAGAAAGAATGCTCATCTTCAATTTAATACAGACAGGTAATGGGATGCCAATCAAAATTCCAATGAGAGCTGTGTGGAGGAGGTAAGGTGCTTGGAAAACCAAACTGAAATTTTATCTGAAAGAACGGGCAAGAACAGCCTAAAGGTTTTGAAAAACCAAGTAAGAGGGTATCTTGCCTGCCATACCCCAACACATCTTTTAAAAGCTTATAATTAAAGTAATCTGGTACTAGTGAAAATTCTGAGGAGTGATGTTACCAAGATGGCAACACAGACTGCTCCAGACTTTGCTTTCCTTCACAAGAAGCGTAAGGAGCACTTGTTAAAGAAAACAAGACATCCCTGAGAGAGCCCGAGAACCCAAGGCTGAGCGGGAAGCACTCCCCTGTGCCAGAGACCCAGGACAAGGGTTAGGAAAAGCAGCCTCAATGTGACCACACTGCCCTCCCCCAGGCCACTGCGGCACCGTGGGGAGACCTTTCTCCTGACCCTCCGGCTTCTCCAGCGGGAAAGGAGAACCCAGAACTGTGAGCTGACCTGTGGGGGGGCCACTACTCCGATCTCATACCTCGGGCACTGCAGGGGAGTCTGCAGAGCTCCACCACCACCGAAATGAGACTGCAAGAGAGAGGGGGAGGGGTTGCAGCACACAAATCCCACAGACAGAATTCACATCTGCAGTGACCACGCAGTAATCCCAACCAGTGGCTCTGCTCATCTGCAGAACCAAGCTGGGGCACACTCTGGCCAGGGAGCACGGATGGGCGCAGATCGGCCTGATTCATCTCCTCAGATGAGGACCTCTGCCAGCCCTAGGGCCCAGTCTGCCCTGCCCAGACAAGAAGCTGAACCACAGCACCATTCACTGAAGAGTGTCTTCTAGTCTCATCTGACCAGAATGACTGATAACTCCTGAAAGACATGTGGCCCAGCAGTGCTTGAGCCAAGAGGTGGACAGGCAGGCAGAGCCCCCTGACCCCAGAGCAAGGTCAGTACAGGAGACGCAGTGCTCACCTGCAGCTGGGTTCAGTTCATACTACATTACCTATGGCTACTTTGTGCTCCAGGGGCAGGGTTAAGTAGTTTCAATAGAGACCATATTGCCAGCAAAGTCCACAACATTTGCTATCTGGCCGTGTTTTGCAGAAAAAAATGGCTGATCTCTACTCTCTATGACCTTTTAAGGCTCATGGTCATAGTTAGCTGCAAACAGCATCTACAGGAGTTGGTGATATAATGATAAGACAAACTTGTGTTTCCATTTTCATCTTGACCAGACATTAATTTACATCTCCAGTTCTTAATTTGTGTTCTTGATTCAAGGAAGTGTTCAGAAGCCCAGCTTCTGGGACAGACTCTTTTGGGACAGTTTGTTAGTTTGTTTTTGCCTCTGACATTTGTTCCTTTTATTTCAAAATATAATAGGGTTTTGTTTTTCCGGGACAGGTCTCATACAAATGGAGCACACAAGAGTCCAGAGATCTGAGGCACAAACTGTCAATGTCCCCCTTTACTTTGCTACCCATCCGTCTTCTAGCTATGGTAAGACCTTGTTAAGGTCTTATCTGCTTGTTAAGACCTTGAGCAGTCACTGCTTTTTGGGTGTTCAGTCCATGGGTAACATTTTCAATTTTCTCTCAAACACTCTACTCATTTGTGAACTATTCTTTAAGCTGTGGTTTCTCAGGCACCTACCTCAGTAGACCCTGTGAACGCAATCTTGTCTATGCCAACGTGAGAAGCTATTGCTGCCCCGGCCGTTGGCCCGTATCCTGGCAAAATATTGATGACTCCTGGTGGAAAGCCAGCCTAACAAAACAGAATTGGAGGAAACGTGGCTTGTGAAAGCTGATGAAGCACATTAAATCGGATATGCTCCAGTAGGCCCCAACTGTAAGGAGGGTGGGAGCCACTCCTGAGGTCGGTTTCTCTTACCTCCTTGATGAGGGCTCCCATGTAGAGCGCGCTGAGTGGTGTTTGTTCTGCTGGTTTAATAACTACTGTATTGCCACAGCACAGAGCTGGAGCAATTTTCCAGGCAAACATCAGCAGGGGGAAGTTCCACTGAAAGGCAAAATCTCAGGGTTGATAGATGGAAAAATATTTCTCCATTACTTTGTTTTCAAGCTGTGACTTCTCAGATTTCTCAGACTGGTCCTCAACATAAATCTTGTCCCACCACAGAGTATAGATGTTTGGATTTTTTAATTACTTCATTAAGAAGAGAACAGGATTGACCATGAAAATCTCCCCTATTCTCTCTCTGGTCAGCAAATTACTATTTTCCAGCTACCCACAAAAAGAAATCTTATCGTTAAAAGGGAGTCTTTGTTTTGTTTCAGCTTTTCATTGTTGTCATTTTATATGTTTTTAAAATTAGTTTTTGGTTCCAGTAAGTTCTTGTGTATGAAAACTTTTTCTTGCATTTGTGATTTTTTTATACCAGGGTTTCAGGCTGGTATAAAGCTCTTTAGAGAGGAAGACCTAGAAGTCAGCATGTATTTCAAGGCAGTACCTTTTTCTTTACCTACATGTATTGTCACAAAACACACAATTACAAAAAATAAAGTGCATCTACTGATGAGGATGCAAAAGTCTTAGTTTGTCTCCTGGCCACTGCAAAATAAACTAATGGAGACTAAAAAATATATGAGTGTATCTGAGACTGGGGCCTAAGATGGCTTAAACCAATTTTAAAAAGGATATTAAGCTTGTATTGTTATAAGTGCAGGCATGAGCCTCAGTACTATCAGGTGTCATTGATAATTTCATTAAGAAAGAAAACAGAAATCCTGGTGCCCTGGCTCCAGCCCCTGACCACAATGTGTTTCTGCCTGAAGCATCTCAGCTGCCATCCTTGAAGGATTCTCACTGGCCCTGGCAAGCTTGCAAAAATATACAAGTGTCTTGCCTTCACCAAACACCCAATTTCTTTTCCCCTTAGTTGTTTATAAACTTGGGAGTACACAGTGATGTTTTAATTCCATCTACAGTATATAAATCTTGGGAGCGCAGTAATTGAGCCGAGCTGGCTGACAAGCGGCTCTTGTCCTGTCAGTGAAAGCTGCAGCTAACTGAGTCTGGGGAAGGCAGGAAAAGCAGGTTTGAGTTCCTGCAATTAAGGTGATAGACCTCAACCCGGTTCTGATCTGAGTGGGATTTCCCTGGGTGGTTTAGGGGCAGAAGAACTTAAACCAAATCTCTCATCTTCTCCTTTCATTCTCGAATAAATTTCACAGTAACCTAGAGTTTGTGGACTTTTAAAATAATGTATTAATATGTCCCCCAAATCTTTGGCTCCCAAAGCTGAAGATTATCTTGAGTTATTCTCCTATATTTTGAGAAAACTTCTTGTCTGTACTTTAAGAATTTAAGTTGAGGCTCCCCTGAAATCCTTGCCAGAATGATTAGCTAGACTCTCCTGCTGGAAGACTCGATGTTTTGTATAGTGCCAAGGCTATGTATGAGGCAGAGAGGGAAAAAAAAGACAATGTTTAATGTTCCAATCCAAACACTAAGCACTACATCTATTTCCCTGTGCAAGACACACAACAGCACGGCATGGTTTCAATTATGACTGTGACGTTAACGGTACCGCTGTGTCTTCTGTAGGGTCTTCTATCTAGATTCTCGTGAAAAGAAACAGTGGGAAAGAATGGGATTAAAAGACCATATAAAACAATATGCCTGGAAAAATGGTGAGTCACAGTTCTAAAAAATAAACAAGCAAATATAACAAAGCATTAATTTTCCATAAGCTGAATGGACATCCATAACTGAAGGCAGGTTATTAATACACTGGGCTTTGCTTTGCTTATTTTAATCATGAGAATTCCATAACTTGAGAATTCAACTCCCGGTAACGAAGCTGAAACCCTATTAACCTGTTCAAATAAGCATTTGCAGGGAGGCTGTTAAAGATATGTCAACAACATGAACTCAGTTTTTTTCCCCCAGTAATGGAAAACACACATTGCTGAAGTCCATGTTTTATGTATCTTTAAGAGAACTGGTTCAAATGAAAATAAATACGAGGCGTGAGGAGATACACTCACCGGGATGATCTGTCCACACACACCAATGGGTTCATGTCTTGTAAAGGTAAAATAATCTCCATCTGAAAGAAACAAGCACAGTCACTGCCACAGAGTTCAGATGAGGAGAAGAACTGCAGAGGGAGAACATGGGTGGCAGCAAAAAGCAGAAATAAAGTTGAAAACACTTTTTTGTCATGGTTCCCATTCCACTGTGTATTAAAGCTAGTAGAAGCTATCACTTGGCAAAGGGTTTCTCCACATCCGGTTCCCAGACACCCAGACAGAGTACTGGTAGAGAGGACCTTGAAGGCAAAATAAAGGATGAGTTTATCACACCAGATGCAGTCCTGGGGGTGGACGGTGGGGAAGGGACAGAGCGGGGAGTGGCTGGAAACTGGAAAATATTAAATATTATATCAACTATCAAAATGATACTTATATATGGAATAGTTACTTGAGTTAAACCCATGGTGGATTCATGTCAATGTATGGCAAAACCAATACGGTACAGTAAAGTAAAATAAAGTAAAAATAAAATAAAAAAAAAACCAAAAACAAAAAACTGAGGTTCCTCAAAATTTTAAATAGCTTTCTGAAAATATTTAAAAAAAAAAAAAAGAAACTAAGTAAAATGCTATCAAGTAAATTTAGGCAACTGGAAAAGGTGAGATTTAAAAGTAAGATCTGTTTCACAAATCAGTCTTGGGGTCCAAATTCACTTCTGGGCACTGGGGGAACCCAGGCATGTCTAGGCCTATTTCAAGAAGGCAAGAGTCCACTTCAAAGAAGATTTCATCAATAACCCAAAGCCTCCACCTTCAAACCAGCCATGGAAATGAGGATGACTTAATGACCTTGTTTTCCCTATATAGGAGCAAGCAGCAGTTGGAACAAATACCCAGGAAATCCAAACCAAATTCTTCTTTAGGAAAGTACCATTATGTTTATCTGAATTATTTTAAGTGGCTAAAGGAAATAACCAAAGAATGCCTGTTTTTAGCATAAAGCTTTTCATTTTTGGTATTGGGTCTTCCCCGCCCACCCCCCGCCCCCGCATTAATTGTCAACCCTTTGGCCACTTCACTGACACTTGTTTTCTCTCTCAAAAGATGTTCACTGGGGAAAGTGGAGACCCTCTGTTAATACTCAGGAAGAGCATTACTATTAGAGATGTGGATAAGAGTGGGGACAGGAGGAGATGTTAATTCTTCCCAGAATTAACAGCTATCTGTTGCTGGCACATCTTTTCAAAGAACTTTTCCCCCAACATACATTAGCATCCTTTTATCCTCTCTCTTTTTCAAAAGAATACAAATGGGACTATATTATACATAGGCTTTTACACTTTGGCTTTTCCCATTTTTTTTTTCATATAAATCTAAGGCACTTTTTAAGCTGCTGAATGTTTTGCCACTGGCTCAATAAATAATGGTACTGCTGTAAACTGTCCTGAGGTACTAAAGAGACCGCTTTCAGTGCAAGCTATTACAAATAATGCTGTAACACTATTTTATATATCTATGCATACTGGTGAAATTTCACAGTCAGAATGTACATGCATTTCACATTTTGATAAATACTGCCAAATCACCCTTCAGAAAAATTATTCAGTTCATAATTCCAACATGTTCTTTTCCTCCCTATCCTTTAACACGGGGGTTTTTTCAAACATTTAAATTTTGGTCAACCTGAAAGAAAATGACAACTTGTTTTGATTTGTGCTTGATGATATATGGATTGAATATGTTTTCATGTTTAATAGCCATTAAAATTTTTTTCTTCAGGTTTATATCCTCTCCCATTTTTCTACCGGTTTATTCTTTTTCCGTCATTTAGGAACTCTGTATACATTAAGGACATTAGGTCTTTGTCATGTGTATACGCAAAGTTTTCCCCTAGTCTGCTACTTGTCTCTTAATATTGTTTGATGTATATACTTTAAATTAAAGACTTTAGGAAGTAGGTAAACTCAGAAATTGTAGCAAATAAATTATTTTAGAATGTATCTCCACTAAAACAACAAAAAATAGCCCAAATATGGAAACCATCCACAGGAGGACAATAAGAAGTCTAAGTAATATTTAAAAAAATCAAGTTAACTATCTCAGCTTTGTATGCAGACAATTCAAGAATTTTCAAAGGTATCTTTCTTTACAACAGTGCCAGTTACCACCTTTCTTCAATTTATAAATCTCTGAAAGTTTTTTTTCCTATTAATACTTTTCACATTTTTTTCCTTTAGAAGATATAAATGTTTGTTTCTTCTCCCTGGGAAGATTTTTCATGGGGAGAAAAAAAAATGATCAAGAGGCTAAAGAGTATCATTTGCAAGGAAATTCTTCCCAAATAAATGCTGTAATATGGGTAAGGTGATGGATTCAAGTATTAATCACAGACTATAGAAAGAGAGTGTAATATCAATATGGAGTGCAAAAGGGCTAAGGAAAAAAATTGGAATATGAACTGAAGAGCAACACAGGTGTTTATTTTAGCAGCACTAGAATGGTTCAGAAGAATCCACAGGGCACTTGCACAAGCACAGCATGGCAATTCATAAAGCATTTCCCCTCTCTCCATTCTAGATGCTGAAGAATTTGGTTGTACTACATATATAATTCTGAAAGTTATTGAAGAAATGAAAGAGAAGAAAAAAATGTAGAGCAATCTTTAAAAGCTGACCTCAAAAGGAAATGAACTTAATTCCATAACTATATCCAAAGGGAAACTGAGTTATGGGGAATGAGAACTTTCCTGGATAAATGTTCACAGAATCAGCATTTAGCTAAAGCTGGCACAAGGAAAGAAACTGAAGACTCTTCTAAGTTCCTCTAAACAGTAAATAAATAAAGCATATTTTGGTGCTTGAGCTCTTCCCAAAAGAGCACTGAATAAGAGAGATAAAGAAGGGGTCCCAGACCTTTGAGTTCAGTCTGTATTCTAGGATGGTTGGTGGAAGAGGATTCTGAACACCCTTAGTCTGAGCAGGGTACTTGGCACATGAGAACTATATCTCCTACATGTAACCCCTGACCAGGGCTGGAGGCATGCCAGAGGTCCCACACAACTAGTATGACCCAGCTCTGACTCTCACCAGCTTCTAGACCAGGGTTCCCCAAAGGACAATCACGCAAGAGCCACCTTCCTGAAATCCAAAACAGAGGGGATATGCATACGTATAGCTGGTTCACTTTGCTGTACAGCAGAAACTAATAAAACATTGTAAAAATACATTCCAATAAAAATTTTCAAATTGCAAAAGTAGAGCCATCTTAATTTTTACTATATCCAAGTACCACCTACCCTATTACTTATAATATCTTAAATTAACTCATCTTTTAAAAGCTATTTGTTAATCTCACCTTCAGGAAAATCTAGAAATAAGATTTCTTGAGCTAGCAATATTTTCTTCTAATATTCTTCAAGCCTAATAATTAAAATAAACATGGATTCAGTTCAGTTCAGTCACTCAGTCGTCTCCGACTCTTTGTGACCCCATGGACTGCAGCTCACCAGGCCTCCCTGTCCATCGCCAACTCCCAAAATTTACCCGAACTCATGTCCATTGAGTCGGTGATGCCATCCAACCATTTCATCCTCTGTTTCCCCTTCTCCTCCTGCCTTCAATCTTTCCCAGCACAAGGGTCTTTTCAAATAAGTCAGTTCTTTCCATCAGGTGGCCAAAGTATTGGCGTTTCAGCTTCAACATCAGTCCTTCCAATGAACACTCAGGACTGATCTTCTTTAGGATGGACTGGCTTGATCTCCTTGCAGTCCAAGGGACACTCAAGAGTCTTCTCCAACACCACAGTTCAAAAACATCAATTCTTTGGCACTTAACTTTCTTTATAGTCCAACTCTCACATCCATACATGACCACTGGAAAAACCATAGCCTTGACTAGACCAACCTTTGTTGGCAAAGTAATGTCTCTGCTTTTTAATATGTTGTCTAAGTTGGTCCTTCCAAGGAGTAAATGTCTTTTAATTTCATGGCTTCAGTCACCATCTGCAGTGATTTTGGAGCCCAGAAAAATAAAGTCAGCCACTGTTTCCATTGTTTCTCCATCTATTTGCCAGGAAGTGATGGGACCAGATGCCATGATCTTCGTTTTCTGAATGTTGAGTTTTAAGCCAACTTTTTCACTCTCCTCTTTGACTTTCATCAAGAGGCTTTTTAGTTCTTCTTCACTTTCTGCCATAAAGGTGATGTCATCTGCCTATCTGAGGTTATTGATATATCTGCCAGCAACCTTGAGTCCAGCTGTGCTTCCTCCAGCCCAGCATTTCTCACGATGTATTCTGCATATAAATTAAATAAGCAGGATGACAATATACAGCCTTGACGTACTCCTTTTCCTATGTGGAACCAGTCTGTTCCATGTCCAGTTCTAACTGTTGCTTCCTGACCTGCATATAGGTTTCTCAAGAGGCAGGTCAGGTGGTCTGGTATTCCCATCTCTTGAAGAATTTTCCACAGTTTATTGTGATCCACACAGTCAAAGGCTTTGGCATAGTCAATAAAGCAGATGTTTTCCTGGAATTCTCCTGCTTTTTCAATGATCCAGTGAATGTTGGCAATTTGATCTCTGGTTCCTCTACCTTTTCTAAAACCAACTTGAACATCTGGAAGTTCATGGTTCATGTATTGCTGAAGACTGGCTTGGAGAATTTTGAGCATTACTTTGCTAGGGTGTGAGATGAGTACAATTGTGCAGTAGTCTGGGCATTCTTTGGCATTGCCTTTCTTTGGGATTGAAGTGAAAACTGACCTTTTCCAGTCCTGTGGCCACTGCTGAGTTTTCCAAATTTGCTGGTATATTGAGTGCAGCACTTTCACAGCAACATCTTTTAGTATTTGAAATAGCTCAACTGGAATTCCATCACCTCCACTAACTTTGTTCGTAGTGATGCTTCCTAAGGCCCACTTGACTTCACATTCCAGGATGCTTGGCTCTAGGTGAGTGATCATACCATCATGATTACCTGGGTCATGAAGATCTTTTTTGTATAGTTCTGTGTATTATTGCCACGTCCTCTTAATATCTTCTGCTTCTGTTATGTCCATACCATTTCTGTCCTTTATTGAGCCCATCTTTGCATGAAATGTTCCCTTGGAATCTCTAATTTTCTTCACGAGATCTTTAGTCTTTCCCATTCTATTGTTTTCCTCTATTTCTTTGCATTGATCACTTAGGAAGGCTTTCTTATCTCTCCTTGCTATTCTCTGGAACTCTGCATGCAGATGGGTATATCTTTCCTTTTCTTCTTTGACTTTCTTTCACCTCTCTTTTCCCAGCTACTTGTAAGGCCTCCTGAGACAACCATTTTGCCTTTCTGCATTTATTATAAAATATTAAATACAGTTCCTTGTGCTATACAGTAGGTCCTTGTTGTTTATTTGTTTTATATATAGTAGTCTGCATCTGTGAATCCAAAATTCCAAATTTATCCCCCACTTACCTTCTCACTTTAGTAACTGTAAGTTTGTTTTCCACGTCTGTGAGTCTATTCTGTAAGTAAGTTCATTTTTATCATCTTTTAAAGATTGCACATATTAGTGATACCATATGATAATTATCCTTGTCTAACTTAATACTCTTAGTATGATAATTTCTAGGTCCATCCATGTTAGTGCAAATGACATTATCTCATTCTTTATATGGATGAATAATAATATTCCATTATGTGTATACATACACACACACATCTTCTTTATCCACTCATCCGTCAAGGGACATTTAGGTTGCTTCCATGTCTTGGCTATTGTAAATAATGCTGCTATGAACACTGGGCACATGATGATTTTTGAGTTAAGAGTTTTCTCCAGATATATGCCCAGGAGTGGACTTGCTGGATCATATGAAAACTCTATTTTTAGTTTTTTGTGGAACCTCCATACTGTTCTCATCTGGTTGCACCAATTTATATTCCCACCAATAGTGGGAGGGTTCCCTTTTCTCTACACTTTCTCCAGGATTTACTGTTTATAGACTTTTTGATGATAGCCATTCTGACCAGGGTGAGGTGATACCTCATTTTTCACTGTGCCACATAATATGCCACATTGGGCTTCTCAAATTTAAATGTGTACACAAAGCATCTGTAGTTATTAAAATGCAGATTCTGAACCTGTAAATCTAGGGTGGAACCCAAGAGTCTGCATTTCTATAAGCTCTCAGGTTACACCAATGCTCTGATCCACAGATCACACTCCAAGTACCCAGGTTCAGAGGAACCAAGTGGATAAAGGGAAGTCCCCAGGTATTGTGATGATCTACAGTTGTTGACTTCATTTCTATTTACTTTTGGCCTCTCTGATCTGAAGTGTAGAAGAATCTAAGCAATGTTTTTAACATGTTTAAATTACAAAAATAAAAACAAAAACATATATAAGTTTTACCAAATATTTTCATATTTGAGCATTTCATGCTCAAAACAATGTATGGAAAAATTAAGGCAACTATTATTATTTGAAATTTACAAGTAGTGAAAATATGCCACAGAGAGGTTAAGTCTAAAGTAGTATCACTGGTTAAGTTGTGGCTCCTGAACTTGAAACTGGGTCATCAGACTTCAAGTTCACTTCCCTTAGAAACATACCAAAGGCTCTTCTGTGAATAAGGTTTGGTTTTAGGTGGATATCAGAAACCACAGAATCAGTGTGATGCCAAGGAACGCAGATGGGGGAAAAAAGGGTGAAGATGATTCTTCAAGGAGGTGGTGTGTGGAGAGAGAACTCACCAAGACTCCTGTATCTCAAGCTATAAAGGGACTGCTGCAGAGCTCAGGCTTCCTCCCGGGACGGGGAGTCTAAGGCTGAGTGCCTCTCTGCATCTGGGATAGGTGGACCCCAGTGGGCGGCAGTGTTACTTCTCCCTCCTTCTCTTCTGTACCTAAGACCAAGTATGAGTACCCCTCTCTGCCTAGAAAAAAAATCACAGCCCATTTCCCATCTTTTGTTAATGTGTTCAGTCACTCAGTCGTGTCTGACTCTTTGTGACTCCATGGACCACAGCCCGCTAGGTTTCTCTATCCATGGGATTTCCCAGGCAAGAATACTGGAGAGGGTTGCCATTTCCTCCTTCAGGAGATCTTCCTAACCCAGAGATTGAACCTACATCTCCTGCATTGGCAAGCAGATTATTATTTTTTTAACCACTGAGCCACCCGGGAAGCCCAAAGTGAAAGGGTTAGTTGCTCAGTCATGTCCTCATGGACATGAACTATATAGCCTCACTGACTATAGCCTGTCAAACTCCTCTGTCCATGGAATTCTCCAGGCAAGAATATTGGAGTAGATAGCCATTCCCTTCTCCAGGGAATCTTCTTGACCCAGGATTAGAACCTGGGTCTCCTGCTTTGGAGGCAGATTCTTTACCATCTGAAACACCTTTAGTCTTTTTGCTGTAGCACTATTTAAATACAGTATGATGATTAAAAAGATTGTTTCCATCATTTCTCTAGCTTTGCACTATAAAGCACATCAGCTTGACAGAGGAAAAAAAATCTCCATCCAAACTCAGATACTCCACTTTAGGCTACAATCATCTTAGGTCTTCTTACCAAATATAAGGCATTACAGAGAGAGCTCAGACTCGGCAAGATGGACTGCATTTGATGAAAATAACAAATAAACATTCTGAATACTATATTCCAAGCCAGCAAGTTAGGACATAGCCATGGTAGAGAAAACTAAAGAGATGAGACACCAAGACGGAAATACTGAACCTTGTGTTTAGGACTTTTTATCTCTTAGCCTTTTTTCCATTTCATTCAAGAAACTAAAAACTACTGTTCTTAGAAGGAGTTTAAGACACACCCAGAGACAACTTTTCTGATGTGTTTTTACACCTCGGTGTTATATACCTTGATGAAGAATTACAATTAAAAGCTTTATCATGAATTTAGTTTAACTATGGATCAAATTTTACCGAGCATGTATAGATTAAGCCATTTCTCAGTTTACAGTTAAACTAAGAAGAGTCTTTGTCCCTAGAGATGAGTAACAGAAAAACTTCTTCCATATTGTGAATGTTGAGCCACTGTTCTATGTTATTTAATGGACATGAGTTTGAGCGAGCTCTGGGAGTTGGATGGACAGGGAAGCCTGGTATGCTGCAGACCATGGGGTCACCAAGAGTTGGACATGACGAAGTGATTGAACTGACTGACAGCAAATTACACAGGAAAGATAGAAATTACTTAATTAGAACAACTGTCTGGATTATTCCTTCAAGATAAACATTACTCCTTAAAGCAGATTTTATAGCTGCTTGAAAAAAAATTAACAAAAGTATTATTCTCATAAGAATATTGGGCATTGACACACTCTATACATAAACTAGAATATGATTAGGTAATATGTATGGCAAATGAAGTCAGAAGAGTCTGCAATGTGCCAGAAATTGAGGAGAAATTTATTAAATATGGACCTCAAGAAATGGCTCCCAACTACAATAATAAGAGCATTTCAATAACTGCTACAATTTTTATGTACCTGGTAACTCTAAAAATGAGTTTATTTAATAGCATCAAAATCGGTTAAACAATTCAATGAATGGATGGCCATCTTCCAATCTCTAATTTGTGTACAGAATTACCTTTCAAGGAACTAGCAATGACCTTTTGGTGACCCCAGTAATGAACAATTAGACCAACTCCACTGAACTAGTTCATTATGTCCTCTAGCAGATTCCTATGTATTCTGAGACTGAGCAGATCTCACTGGACATTTTTTTAACTCCTTAGATACCTATACAGACACTGGAGATTCTACAATAACATACAGTGAAGATGACACTATTTTCCCCAGGTGTCAAGTGGTAGCATCTCAGAAGTTTAACGACATGCTCTGAGTCAATTATGAACATACCTTAGCTCTACCACTACACATTATATGATCTTGGGAAAAAAGCTACTTTACTTCTCTGGACCTTAGTTTCTTTGTCTGAAAAATGAGGAAGATGGCCTTAGGGATCCCTGAGTTTTTTTCAACCTGCCTCTCAAAGAGGTTACATGTGAAGCAGACTCCATGATCTGTCACCACCAATTCAGGTAACTTGACCTGCTTTGGGTTTCCCTGATAGCTTAGCTGGTAAATAATCCACCTGAAATGCAGCAGACACTGGGCCGGGAAGATCCATGGAAGAAGGTATAGGCTACCCACTCCAGTATTCTTGGGCTTCCCCTGTGGCTCAGCTGGTAAAGAATCTGTCTGCAACGTGGAGACCTGGGTTCAATCTCTGGGCTGGGAAGATCCCTTGGAGAAGGGAAAGGCTACCCACTCCAGTATTCTGGCCTGGAGAATTCCATGGGGTCACAAAGTCAGACACTTTGTTTCTTTCTTTCCGCCCTGGGTTCTGCTTAGGTGAGTAGAGCAAACAGCTCCTCATTCTCATTGATTGAACACGATCTCACCATATGAGTTCCCTGTTGACAACATTAAATCAGTTCGAGCTGTTGAAGGCAGAACATTAGGATTCAAGACAATTTCTGCACATTTTTAGCCTATCCTTTAATTTAACAGGTAAAACTGAAAGGAGGTGAACTGGATAAATAATTACAGGTGGTCTGTGTAGCTTTTTAACCTTTGGATATGCTAATGTATCATAAACTCATTTTTATGTCAGAATTTAGTTAAAGCATGAACTATATTTTCTCTGCTTACATATCACAAAACAAATCAACACTGTTACAGAGAAAAATCATAAGTAATGTAAACCAAAACCTCGACTTCTCCCTCAGTGAACTGAAGATAATCTTTGTTCCTTCCTCCAGCACAAAGATTTTGTGGCCATGGGAGGAGCAGAGAATTTTGGCACAGGTTAAAAATGATCAAAATGGAGATAAAACTACTTCCCCTGGAGGGCTGCTATGAGATTAGATACACTATAATAGGCACAAGGAAAGTGTACAATAAATCATAATAATGATTATTATTTATCATCATAATTAGCAGATGTTATAGCAGAAGGGTCAAAGCATAGGATTTATGGTCAGAAAGAATGGTTCCATTGAGTACCATGGCCAGAAATTATAGAAAATATTGTAAAGGCAAGAACATTAAGACCATTGTGAGTCAAACTAATACTGCATGATTCTGTGAAAACATCCAACTGTGGGCCTTGGTTGGGACGTAACAGAGAGGGATAAGGGAATCTCCCAGTTCAGAGGGCGAAATGGCTGTCCAGGGGAGGCTCAGCAGTGGTCACGCGGCAATCCTTTTCTCCTCCTCCCAGATATTCTAGAGGGAGGCTACCCTTCTGGGGGAGGAGGGAAAAGCACTTACTTGCTCTCTCCAACTGATTATCCATTATGTCATCAAAATCTCTTTCTAAAACCAATTTTGATCCAGACACTTATTTACTTGAAATAATTCAGTGACTCACCATTACTGTGGAAAAACACTTGTAGCAGCTTCCCCAGGCCCAGGGCCCCACTGTCTGCTAAAACTGGCCACACGAGCACACAGACTGCCCCCTCCACGCTCTGCACAGACTGCTAGCACTGCTGGTTGTCGCCCTGGCTACATCTTCACGCACCAGCCCTTGCACAGGTATCAGCTGTGTATCTCGCTTCCTCCTCCAGGAAGCCTTAATGCTGAGTGATGTGCCTACAGAGTACCCACTGAACTCTGTATGTCCATATGTGAACAAGCCACTCTGTATTGCACGCGGCTGTCTCCCTGCTTGTTTTCCTTACTATTCTATGGGCATCTGACTTGTTTACCTTTGTAACCCCTGTGTTTAACACAGGTGGTTAAAAAAATCTGCTGAATGAACGTGTGAATGAAGGGATGCCTGAAAGACTGAGGCTGACGCACGGTAGAAGAGGTAAAGGAAGAGCTCTTCCCGTTATGAGGCAGAATGCGCAGCCTTCCTAAATGGGAAGGGGTCCAAGAGACAACAGCATAATTGCTCCCACTCTTTCTGGGTCTTATCCTTCAGTGTCAGGGATACTAAGTTGGATGGACCACAGAGTATGATTCAATTTAACAAAGCAGTCATAGATTAAAAAAAACAACTTTCAGATTTATTTTTATCACTGCTTTCTACCCTTGTATTTCCTCTAGGAATAATGGTTAATGTTAATCTAAAAATATGCAGAGAGTTCAAGACTTCACCAGGTTGCCTGGCCTCTTCCTTTTCCCACTCTGCTGACAGGTCTCTACCAGAGAGTCTACAATGATTTAGGCAAAGAGAGACTTGGGTTTGAATCTCAGGCCTGCCACTTACTCACATGTGACCTTGTTCAAGGCACTAAACCCTTGCTGTCTCATTTTCTTGCCTACAAAATGTGTATAATACCTTTTAAAAACTGACTTGTTTCACAGGATCACACATAGAATCACACAGATCCTGTATGCAAAAGACTTTTACATGCTGAAACATAAAGTACATTATTTCTTTATACTTATACTTTCAAATAAAATTAGGCTGTTTCACAGGAAAATGTGACTCAGCAGTAAAGAATCTGCCTGTAATGCAGGAGCCGCAGGAGACCTGGGTTAAATCCCTGGGTTGGGAAGATTCCCTGGAGGAGGAAATGGCAACCCACTCCAGTATTCTTGCCTAGAGAATCCCATGGACAGAGAAGCCTAGCAGGCTACAGTCCACAGGGTCGTGAAGAGTTGGACACGACTGAAGAGACTTGGCACATGGAAACGTATATAACACAATAAAGACCTAATGGTTAAAAGCTAATAGCTTTCTTATGGTCCAGATTTCATTGAAAAAAACCAAGAACACAGAGACAAAAATCAAGCTGATATTAAATTATAAAGTTACAAATGACAATAAAGCTCAGATGGATTGATTGAACAAATGTGAGGATAAATAAGTGAATAATAATGACCCTCCATTTCCCTAGTCTTCTACTATGACCCCCTGGGTTTAGCCAACCAGATGCCCCAAGCACGGAACTAGTCAAAGGGGTTGTGAGATGAACCCTCAGTAGCCTATAGGCATGCCAAAATGTATCTAAAACTGGAACAGAAAGAAAAGTGGCCAAGTTCATGTCCTTCCTTCATCTGCCTGAGGCATCACAATGAAATATCTTATATCCCAGACCCACAGCTTCCCAGGACCTCTGCCTAACAACCTGAATCCCTGGAGAGTTCATCCTGCTGCTGCTGCTGCTAAGTCGCTTCAGTCGTGTCCGACTCTGTGCGACCCCATAGACAGTAGCCCACCAGGCACCCCATCCCTGGGATTCTCTAGGCAAGAATACTGGAGTGGGTTGCCATTTCTTTCTCCAATGCATGAAAGTGAAAATTGAAAGTGAAGTCGCTCAGTCGTGTCCAACTATTAGTGACACCATGGACTGCAGCCTACCAGGCTCCTCCTCCATCCATGGGATTTTCCAGGCTAGAGTACTGGAGTGGGGTGCCATTGCCTTCTCCCAAAGTATCCCTCTAAATGCACGTTAGAGGAAATCAGGGAAACAAAAATTACTTAGCATTTTACAGAATTCCTCCTCTTTTTTTCCTTCACAGGCTGGACACCAGTTTATGAGTAAACGTGGGAGAGACTACAGTTAATGTCTTTTCTAAGCCCTGCACTTCTAACTCAGAATCTCTAAAGAGCATCAGATGAAAACAGTGAGGCTTATAAACCAACCACCTCTACTGCCAGATAAAGTTATAGTAAAGTATCAAATATGATAAAAAATTCCAACAAATCTTTATTTAATCAATCAAGGACTTTTCTCCTAAGGAAGCAAAAGAAAACCAAGACATTGTTCAGCCAAGTAGGTATTTATGTATACATACAGCCTTAGATTTCATCTTATTTCTAAGATCTCCGTATATCATTTGAAAAGATGTTGAAATATCCAAAACAGTGAAATGGCAGGTGGGGTGGGATGAAAAAAAACTAGAGCCTTTGATCCTGATAATTTCGTTTCTGCATTGAAACAGCAGAGGTCAGCCTGAAAAGGCTGACGCATGTCCTGTTCTTGACAAAGGTTTTAATTCCCAGGCCCTCCCACAGGTATGCACATACCAAACTATGACTCTGTCTCACTTAGGCCGTTCTTCAATGCTACATATCCTACAAAGAACAGTGGTCCGTAATATCCGAGAGCCAGGACTAAGATTCTAGCCTTCCTTTATCTTCTCCATCCTTCTGAGTCTGAACTTGGGAAACTTCTGACTGGCAGGGAAGAGTCTCTATAACCAGAAACCCATTTTCTGAAACCAGCATTCCACATGTCACCACCGTTCATGGAGATCATTTTAAAGCAGTCTCGTCTCTTCTTTGTCACTGTGACTCCTTACTACTGAGGCAGAGAACTAGCGGCACAGGCATAGCCCGGCAGCTGGTTAGGAACCCAGATTCTCAGACCCCATCCTAGACCTGCACGTGGAGACGATGCCAGGTAATACTTATGCACATTCAGGTCTGAGAGGCGCTGCTCTAAGCCAGCTACACGATCAGCCACTGGTCTCCTTTCCCAGGAGGCCAATCCTCCTCCATCGAGGAAGGCCCGCACTGGCCCTCTGAGGCCCCCAGCATCACTCTCCACTCTCCCCAGGGTGCACATGGAAAGCTGGCCCTTCTCCAAAGCACACAGGTAGAGCACCTGGTACACTAC
Source organism: Cephalophus harveyi (assembly GCA_006410635.1). NCBI lineage: Eukaryota > Metazoa > Chordata > Mammalia > Artiodactyla > Bovidae > Cephalophus > Cephalophus harveyi. Next base: position 242,925 of record SJYT01061148.1, on the reverse strand, counting down.
TTAGCCCATCCAGGAGCCACTCAAGCACATGTATTTTCTTTCTGTGTACCTATTCACCACTGCCAATATCCTCATATCTCTTCCAGTTGGCCCCTTTCCTGTCATGATCTTTCTTCCTCCCAGTTTCTAAATCATATTCTCTGGTGAAGTGATTCGCCAGGCTCTAACGCCAAGCGTTGGCTCTACAGCTTATTGCTGGGTGAATCAGGAAGCAGCTTAACGTTTCTCGGCCTCAGTTTTCTCCTCTGGTAGTAGCAGGGCCTACCCCTCGGCGCCGCTGTGAAAGCACCGCATTTCATATTACTACAGCCCAGTACTCAGGCTTGGGCTTCCCCGGTGGCACTAGTGGTAAAGCCTGCCAATGCAGGAGACGTAAGAGACGCAGGTCCAATCCCTGGGTCAGAAAGATCCCCTGGAGAAGGAAATGGCAACCCACTCCAGTATTCTTGCCTGGAGGACCCCTATGGACAGAGGAGCCTGACGGGCTTGTGTTCATGCTCAGACCGAGACCTTTCCACTGACTTAGTTTGGATGCCTTCCCATTGCTTTAAGGGCCACAGCACTGACAGGCCAAGCCACATGGCTTAACACCTAATTGTAACTCTCCTGTAGAGATCTTTGTTTTGTCTTACTGGTTTTTGTCTCCAAAACTGGATCTTAAAAGACAGTGTTTCAGGATGGTGGTTGTTTTTACAGATGGTAAAAGTAGTTCATGGTCTTTATAGGAAATACAGAAAATATAGAGAAATATGAAAAAGAAATAATAAACAATCCATAATCTCACCACTCAGAGAAAACAACTGTGAACATTTTAGAGGATTTCCTTCTAAACAAGAAAATCTTAGGTTTCAGGAGACCAAGGGCCAAGTCTTAATCTTCTCAGAGTTTTCCCTGGCTTTCCCACACCCAGTGCTTGTCCCGCCCCCAGCACCTAAGCTAGCACAGTGCAAGAACTCTGCAGCTGACACACGCTTGTTCCTTAGCTGACTGACCTACTGATGTGGCTTCCTCTGGACCTATGTGTGGACTGGCTACATACTGAAATAGGGATACTGTCAGAAGCAGTGACAAAATCTGCTTTGTTCTTTGTTCAGTTCAAGCTGCTGCAAAAGTGTGCTCAGATCTGTACTCCACGTGACTGCTGTCTGTGTTTGGTGGTGACAGTGTGTTTCTGCTGAGGTCTCACGTTTCCCTTTTCAGCGTACTCAGGTCTCACATACCTACAGGAATGGTCATCCCGTGAATTTTATCAGCCCAGCCTGCATAATACCGAAGGGTTTTGATGACTCCTTGCAAATCGACATAAAATGCTTGCAGGAACGGTTTGCCACCATTGAGGGATTCCATGGTCTGTGGGAAAAGAAACAGAGAGAACTTTCCAGTGATACACTAAGTGATTGCTGGAGCAAACAAAAAAAGGAATGGAAAGAATACAAATGAATCTGAATAATGACGCATACCTGGTCAACTCTGATTTCCCAAATGAAAAGATTTTAGTACTGCTTGTCGAGTTTAGTTTCCAGTAAAAGCCACCATGAGTATGTATGTGCATGTTCCTGTGCTTGGGTATGTGCTTCCAGAAACCACTATTCCAATACATAAACACCACTGGTGATAAAGAGAGTGTTCTGCTTGTCAACCAGCTTCTGTTATATTAATGATCAGAGCTGCGCGGGGATTTTTCAGAGTCTACATCAGTAATCTGAATCCATAAAGAGGAGCAGGGACATGGGCTTTTATGCACTTGATGAGAATATGAAACGCTCTCCACAGCTGCCAAGACCCCTGCTGAGAAATGGAATGGCCACGGTGCACAGCGAGTTTATTTATTACCACCAAATAAACAAGATCTCCTCTAGGGAAGCCCATACTGTAACAACATGAGGGCTGGTTTTCTGTAAATATTTAGCTTAACAACCATTATCTATTAAGAGTGAAGTACTCGGTCCATTTAATAAAAATAGAGTTAGAGTTATTAAGTAGTTTTAGATTATAAATGTTATTATTTTAATGACACATTCCTAAATAGGATAAGTCTGTAATGTAAAGAATTTAAGAAGAATTCACTGGAATGAGAAGAGTATTTTGACTTGAGAAATAGTAGGGGTTTTTACATATTTAACAAATAATATAAACAAAAACATATGTTTGCAATCTCATGTCCTCTTCCTCGAGGACATTTTACAATATACACTGGCACTAAAATTATCTGAGTACTAACAAAACTAAAATTGAAATACTCTCCATTCAATGACATAAAAATAGTATTTACAGTGTAATTTATTCACATACTATGTGTATAGGATGGAACTCATTTTAAAATATTATGTGACCTATTCACTGTATATTAGCAAAGCAAGGTATTTCCCAGTTCTTTTTAGAATATTTATAGGTCTGTGAGATAAGCGTTACATTCTCCACACAGAGGGCATAGAGCCAAGGTCTAGACTACACAGACTAAAGCAGAGCCATTCATCAGATTCTAGGCCACCTAAGTAGTCCATCCCTATGAGCTGTTGATCACCTGAGAGTTGCCAGCCCTGGGTTTATTCTCAATTGTGTTTACTTGGATGCAATATTAACTTCAGTATTCTGGTCAGGAGCTTCCTTATATTCAAAAGGCTACCTCTTAATAAAATTCATTCATCACATGGCTTAGGAGTGTTTAAAAGTAGGACTCTCATTTAAGTGTGATGGGAAAAAGGACTTAACCACAGTGAGACATGTCAGAGAAAGGATGGCATTTGAATGTTATGACATGAAAAGATAACTGCAGAAATGAACTACATCTTCATCTAGTAAGTACTGCTAACTAATGTTATGAATACTGCATAGATTTAACTGATACAGATACTTACAGACCATCAATGTGCCACCATCACACTATTTACGTGCCAAGAACTATACTCAACTACAACAAAAGGAAGTAAAACACACTTTTCACTCTCAAAGAAATCAAAATCCAGTAAAGAGACAGCATATAGACCAGCGTTTCCCCAAGGTATGCCAAAGAATTCTGTTGTGTACGATATTGACAGGTTAGCCAGAAAATTAGTGTTGGGCCTCCAACAGGATGAGACACACTGAGTAGGGCTTGTCAGCCTTTAACATGCCAAGTGTCTTATGAATCTCCATCAAACACCTTTTCCCAATCCGTAGAAACATCTCATTGGAAACAGCATTCCTTGAAGTACCACACCAGAAAATGCTTTTATGGACAAATATGTGTTACGCACAGCAGGAGTTCCAAACCATCTCCATAAAGCATCCATTTTTGTTTCCACACTAGAAACAGATCCATGAGTGGGATGGAAGAAGGGAGAGCAATGGTAGAAGTGACAGTGCCAAAGGGACTGATGCTCCCCTCCCGCAAAGGAAACCCAACAGTGATGTGACTTTCCAAGCAGAGGAGAGACCGTAGGATTCATGGCCTTAATGCACTGACTCGACAAGGATGCCCTCAGTATTAAATGATCAACTATGGGTCATGCAGATGAAGACTACAGGTATTCCAAAATGGTTCCAGTGTCCAAAAGAGTTTGTATTCTCGAAGAAACTGACTTCTATTTTTAAAACAGCATCAACAACAACAAACCACTAGGAAAGCGAATGTCCCTTATGTGAGAAAATGATCGTTGTAGCAAAAGAAAGTTGCCGTCTCCTGTCTCTCCTTTCTATTAATTCTAGAAAGTGACAAAAGAATAAAGGGAGCAGAGCTATAGGGAGGTCTGCATCACACCTTCTGCTTCGGAAGGATTCTCTTTGGTTAAGAGGGGCTCACACTGGAGAGGCGAAACTCTTCTGAATGCCAACAGAGTGGTTTGGCTTCCTGCAGGCAACATGCTCACTTTCCCACTGCTGGACTGTTTTTGTTCTTTTCGTTGAGGGTGGGAGGGAGAGGGACAAGGAAAGCAGCAAGGTCCGTACCAGTCATGGTAAGCTATGGTTTTGTTCTTCAAAATTCAGTAAGAAAAGACACTCAGCTGGTCCCCAAAAGCCAAACCTCTCCCCTTTTTCATGAGTTATTATGTACTCATTCACTTGTTCCCCAGATCTGCGTCATATCATGCTTTCAGAAAGACTGAGGAATCTAAATTTCAGTGGATGGTAAATTTGGTGGTAAAGACGATGTTTTCTTAGGTTACTTACTGCAAGGACGGCCCTGTCTCGTTCCACCAAGTCTGCAAGCTTATCCAACAGACGGCCTCTTTCTGAAGCATCCATCCTTCTCCACACTGAACCCAGAGAGAAAGCCAGGCGGGCTGCCTGCACTGCTTTGTCTATGTCTGCCTGTTAGAGAGGAAGAGAGATAATGATGCAATAAAGGAAGAAACATTGCTTTCACACACACACACAAAAAAAAGGTGATAAATGAACATTAGTGGTGATGTCTGGAGAGCATAAGTTTAGTATTTTGCTGTCTGAAGGTAGTTATTTCATAGCAATGTTTCTTCTCAGATGAACATACCTTATCTGCTTCTTGAACTTCACACACCTGTTCTCCTGTGGCTGGATTATAGACGGGGAACACTCTCCCACTCTCTGAGTTCTGCCACTCGTTGTTAATAAAAATCTAAGGGAACAGACAACAGAATGGACTCCATGAGATAAGTGACAGAAAGTCAGTCAATGGTGCTGTATTATACGAAAGTACTATAGTAGTAATACTTGCTCTGCCAGTATTCTTGGGCTTCCCTGCTGACTCAGACGGTAAAGAATCCACCTGCAATGCGGGAGACCTGGGTTCACTCCCTGGGTTAGGAAAATCCCCTGGAGGAGGGCATGGTAACCCTCTCCAGTATTCTTGCCTGGAGAATCCCCATGGACAGAGGAGCCTGGCGGGCTACAGTCCACGGGGTGGCAGAGTTGGACACAACAGTAACGAAGCATAGCACAGCATACTTGCTGGTATATAACTAAAGTACAGAATGTGAAGAGTTACAAGAAAAGTTTGACCATTATGCAGTCTAGCCTCACCAACAATTCAGAAATTTCCTTTGTGGTATTTTTACCTCAATGTCATCCAAAGATTAAATATAATGCTTACCTTTAGTGAATCTGTCAATTACTGAGAGTCAAACAAGGAAGGAAGGAGAGTCTCACCTACATACAGAGCACATACTGAAGCTGACAAAGTATTTATTATAGTCTAAGCTCTGGCCAATATCCCAAAAGGGTAAATCGTGGATCAAACTGACAGTCATGCAGCCTGAGCTACTAGTTTCTCTGTCAGAGGCCTTAAGTGACCTCACAGAGAAGCCTGAATGGTGCTGGAACAAGCATTTGCCTAATTTATAGTCAGAACCAGAACACAGCAATGACTCTGACAAAACCAACTGGTGAGCTGAACAACTTACATGTGTGAACCCCAGTCAGATCACTTTCCTTCTGCTGGTAGGCAAAGGAAAAAGGCCTGTAACTTCTGAATTGGTCTCTCCAGGATTTTTCTTGAGAGCCTTGGTTTCTTTATATAGGATATGAAGGTTATCTTAAAATGGCAAAGAGACTAATGGTTTAAGAAATTATGCAAGTCAATTTCTCAGGAGATTTGTAAGAGATGAGATAAAGGAGGAGGGAAAATATGGATAAAAACATTAAATTTTTATTGACATTAAAAAATCCAAACTAATATTTTGGACTATGAAAGCTCAAAGAATACACAAAGATATTTTGCTCCATAAAATTTATGGCACAAAAACAAAAATTTCTGAACTTATGAACCATTTAGTAGCCAGTCAATTTAGAACAAACACAATGATAAGCTGATTTGCTACTGCCTGGCATTTTAATAATTACAGATGAGGCTAAGTGAGTGTATGTCTACAATTTTAAATATTAAGTTCTAGGTTATGTCAGATCTTTGCTCTTTCCTTGATTTGATAAAACAATGAGCCTGTGTTGAAGGAGTCTTCTTTTACTGAAGGCTTTTTAAGATAAAAGGAGCGAAAAAATACCTTAGGCCTATAAACGCACTTAATACAAATGTACTGAGCACAAACACAATGACTTTGCAACAGTTTTTAAGTTTTTACTATGAATGTGTAAACATGCTTAATATGCTGTATTCATTTGTATAATGTATTTAATAAATGTAAGGTATTTCTAGACACAGGAGAGGCAAGGATAATTAAAGAGTTCCAGTCTTTCAGGGTCAACAGTCCCTAGTAGTTTATTAAATACTCACAACAACCCTAAAGGCAGGATTTTATTATTCCAGCTGAAGCTGAAAACATTGAGAGAGGTTAATAGTCAGAACAGCAGGTTACTGCTGGGGCTCTGCTTCAGTCTGCTGCTCTTCCCACTGTACTCTGGTTTCCAGACTTGCTCAGACCAAAGAAACACAACTATTTAATAGCTATAAGACTCTTCACGCCATGTAACAAATTTCCTAACATTTTCCATCGAATCTGTATACCCCTTTGAAATGCAGTATGATCTTAAAGGTAACAAAAGAAAAACACTTATTAGAGGTTAGTTTCATTAAACATTCACTTCTAGACCTTATCAGGTTTAAGGGAGAATGGAATGGGTCGTGCCAATATTCTTTTTATTCACTATTTGACTAAAACTTAACTCTTGATATATCATCAGCTCCAATTACAGTTTTTAAGCTTTATTGAACAGTTCTAAATGTATGTGGTGGTGGTGGTGGTTTAGTCACTCAGTCATGTCTGACCCCATGGACTGTAGCCCACCAGGCTGCTCTGTCCATGGAATTCTCCAGGCAAGAATACTGGAGTGGGTTGCCATTTCCTCCTCCAGGGGATCTTCCTGACCCAGGGATCAAACCTGGGTCTCCTGCATTGCAGAGACATTCTTTACTGACTGAGTCACCAGGAATGTATGTAAAGATTGATATTCCATGACCTTCTATTGTTTCTTAGAGGTCTACCAAAGATCAAACAGAAAAACTAATTATTTTTTAATAGAATAAAATTCATCCTCTTACTGTTATTTAAGCCCATGGATCATTTTCTCAGTATAAAATATAGTAAGGGATCTTTTTAAAAAAATTAATTCATTTTAATTGGAAGCTAGTTACCCTACAATATTGTGGTGGTTTTTGCCATACATTAACATAAATCAGTCACAGGGGTACACGTGTTCCCCCATCCCAAACCCCCCTCCCACCTCTCTCCCCATCCCATCCCTCTGGGTTGTCCCAGTGCACCAGCTTTGAGTGCCCTGTTTCATGCATCAAACTTGAAGTGGTCATCTATCTCACATATGGTAATATACATATTTCAATGTTATTCTTTTCCTATTTGGAACCAGTCTGTTGTTCCATGTCCAGTTCTAACTGTTGCTTCCTGATCTGCATACAAATTTCTCAAGAGGTAGGTCAGTCAGGTGGTCTGGTATTCCCATCTCTTTCAGAATTTTCCATAGTTTATTGTGATCCACACAGTCAAAGGCTTTGGCATAGTCAATAAAGCAGAAATAGATGTTTTTTTCTGGAACTCTCTTGCTTTTTCGATGATCCAGCAGATGTTGGCAATTTGATCTCTGGTTCCTCTGCCTTTTTCAAAACCAGCTTGAACATCTGAAAGTTGACAGTTCACGTACTGTTGAAGTCTGGCTTGGAGAATTTTGAGCATTACTTTAAAAGCATGTGAAAGTGAAGTTGCTCAGTCCCGTCTGACTCTTTGTGACCCCATGGACTGTAGCCCACCAGGCTCCTCCATCCATGAGATTCTCCAGGCAAAAGTACTGGAGTGGGTTGCCATTTCCTTCTCCCACAAGCATGTGAGATGAGTACAATTGTGCGGTAGTTTGAGCATTCTTTGGCATTGCCTTTCTTAGGGATGGGAATGAAAACTGACCTTTTCCAGTCCTGCGGCACTGCCGGGTTTTTCAGATTTGCTGGAACAACAGACTGGTTCCAAATAGAGCAAGGAGTATGCCAAGGCTGTATATTGTCACTGTGCTTATTTAACTCACATACAGAGTACATCATGAGAAATGCTGGGCTGGATGAAGCACAAGCTGGAACCCATATTACCAGGAGAAATATCAATAACGTCAGATATACAGATGACACTACCCTTATGGCAGAAAGCGAGGAAAAACTAAAGAGCCTCTTGATGAGAGTGAAAGAAGAGAGTGAAAAAGTTGACTTAACGCTCAACATTCAGAAAACTAAGATCGTGGCATCTGGTCCCATCACTTCATGGGAAATAGATGGAGAAACAGTGGAAACAGTGGCTGACTATTTTGGGGGGCTCCAAAATCATTGCAGATGGTGATTGCACCCAGGAAATTAAAGGACACTTGCTCCTTGGAAGAAAAGTTATGAACAACCTAGACAGCATATTAAAAAGCAGAGACATTACTTTGTCAACAAAGGTCCATCTAGTCAAGGCTATGGTTTTTCCAATAGTCATGTATGGATGTGAGAGTTGGACTTTAAAGAAAGCTGAGCACCAAAGAATTGATGCTTTTGAACTGTGGTGTTGGAGAAGACTCTTGAGAGTCCCATGAACTGCAAGGAGATCCAACCAGTCAATCCCAAAGGAAATCAGTCCTGAATGTTCATTGGAATGACTGATGCTGAAGCTGAAACTCCAATACTTTGGCCACCTCATGCGAAGAACCAACTCATTTGAAAAGACCCTGATGCTGGGAAAGATTGAAGGTGGGAGAGGAAGGGGACAACAGAGGATAAGATGGTTGGATGGCATCACTGACTCAATGGACATGAGTTTGAGCAAACTCTGCGAGTTGGTGATGGACAGTGAGGCCTGGCGTGCTGTAGTCCATGGGGTTGCAAAGAGTCGGACATGACTGAGCGACTGAACTGAACTGAACTGAATGTTATTCTCTCAAATCATCCCACACTCGCCTTCTCCCACAGAGTCCAAAAATCTGTTCTTTATATCTGTGTCTCTTTTGCTGTCTCACATAATAGGGTCATCGTTAACATCTTTTTAAATTCCATATATATGCATTAATATACTGTGTTAGTGTTTTTTTCTCTGACTTACTTCACTCTGTATAATAGGCTCCAGTTTAGGCTCTGTATAATAGGCTCACGGCATAAGAACTGATTCAAAAGCGTTCTTTCTAATAGCTGACTAATATTCCATTGTGTATATGTACCACCACTTTCTTTTTATTTTTTTATTAAAGCATGATTGCTTTACAGAATTTTGTTTTCTGAAATTTTTTTTCTGAGGTTTTCTGCAACCTCAACATGAATCAGCCATAAGGTATACATATATCCCCTCCCTTTTGAACCAACCTCCCAACTCCCTCCCCACTCCACCCCTCTAAGTTGATAGAAAGACCCTGTTTGCGTTTCCTGAGCCATACAGCAAATTCCCATTGGCTATTTTACATATGGCAATGTAATTTTTCATGTTACTCTTTCCATACATCTCACCCTCTCCTCCCCTCTCCCCATGTCCATAAGTCTATTCTCTATGTCTGTTTCTCCACTGCTGACCTTTAAATAAGTTCTTCAGTACCATTCTTCCAGATTCCATATATATGTGTTAGAATATGATATTTATCTTTCTCTTTCTTACTCACTTCACTCTGTATAACAGGTTCTAGGTCCATCCACCTCATCAGGACTGACTCAAATGCATTCCTTTTTATGCTGAGTAATATTCCATTGTGTATACGTAGCACAATTTCTTTATCCATTCACCTGTCGATGGACATCTAGGTTGCTTCCATGTTCTAGCTGTTCTGTAAATAGTGCTGCCGTGAACAATGGGATACATGTGTCTTTTTAAATTCTGGTTTCCTCAGGGTATATTATGCAAAGGAGTGAGATTGTTGGGTCATATGGTGGCTTTGCTGCTGCTGCTGCTGCTGCTAAGTCGCTTCAGTTGTGTCCGACTCTGTGCGACCCCATAGACAGCAGCCCATCAGGCTCCCCCATCCCTGGGATTCTCTAGGCAAGAATACTGGAGTGGGTTGCCATTTCCCTCTCCAATGCATGAAAGTGAAAAGCCAAAGTGAAGTCGCTCAGTCGTGTCCGACTCTTTGCGACCCCATGGACTGCAGCCTACCAGGCTCCTCTGTCCATGGGATTTTCTAGGCAAGAGTACTGGAGTGGGGTGCCATTGCCTTCTCCATGGTGGCTTTAGTCCTAGTTTTTTAAAGGAATCTCCATACCATCTTCCATAGTGGCTGTATCAATTTACATTCCCATCAACAGTGCAAGCTTTCCTTTTTCTCCACACCCTCTCCAGCATTTATTGTTTGTAGATTTTTTGATGAAGGCCATTCTGTCCCGTGTGGGGTGATATCTCATTGTAGTTTTGATTTGCATTTCTTTAATACTGAGCGATGTTGAGCATCTTTTCATTTGTTGTTAGCCATCTGCATGTCTTCTTTGGAGAAATGTCACTTTAGGTCTTTTTCCCACTTTTTGATTGGGCTGTCTGTTTTTCTGGCACTGAGTTGCATGAGCTGTTTGTCTATTTTGGAATTTAATCCTTTGTCAGTTGTTTCATTTGCTATTATTTTCTCCCATTCTAAGGGTTGTCTTCTCACCTTGCTTATAGTTTTCTTTGCTGTAAAAAGCTTTTAAGTTTAATCAGGTCCCACTTGTTTACTTTTGTTTTTATTTTCATTACTCTAGGAGGTGGGTCATAGAGGATCTTACTTTGGTTTATGTCATCTAGTGTTCTGCCTTTGTTTTCCTCTAAGAGTTTTATAGTTTCTGGTCTTTAATTTAGGTCTTTAATCCATTTTGAGTTTATCTTTGTGTATGGTGTTAGGAAGTGTTCTAATTTCATTCTTGTACATGTAGCTGTCCAGTTTTCCCAGCACCATTTATTGAAGAGGCTGTCTTTGCCCCACTTTATATTCTTGCCTCCTTTGTCAAAAATAAGGTACCCATTGGAGCAAGAGTTTATTTCTGGGCTTTCTATCTTGTTCCATTGGTCTATATTTCTGTCTTTGTTCCAGTACCATACAGTCTTGATGACTGTAGCTTTGTAGTATAATCTAAAGTCAGGAAGGTCGATTCCTCCAGCTCTATTCTTCTTTATCAAGACTGCTTTGGCTATTCGGGTCTTTTGTGTTTCTATATGAATTGTGAAATTTTTTGTTCTAGCTCTGTGAAAAATGCCATTGGTAATTTGATAGGGGTCACACTGAATCTGTAGATTGCATTTGGTAGTATAATCATTTCCACAATATTGATTCTTCCTACCCAGGAACATGGACTATCTCTCCATCTGTTTATGTAATCTTTGATTTCCTTCATCAGTATCTTATAATTTTCTGTGTACAGTTCTTTTGTCTCCTTAGGTAAGTTTATTCCTAGATATTTAATTATTTTTGTTGCAATGGTGAATGGGATTGATTCCTTTATTTCTTTTTCTGATTTTTCATTGTTAGTATACTGAAATGCAAGTGATTTCTGTGTATTGATTTTGTATCCTGCAACTTTGCTAACTGATTAGCTCTATTAATTTTCTGACACTATCTTTAGGGTTTTCTATGTACAGTATCATGTCATCTGCAAACAATGAGAGTTTTACTTATTCTTTTCCAACCTGGATTCCTTTTATTTCTTTTTCTTCTCTGATTGCTATAGCTAGGACTTCCAGAATGATGTTGAATAATAGTGGTGAAAGTGGACACCCTTGTCTTCTTCCTGATCTTAGGGGGAATGCTTTCAGTTTTTTCACCATTGAGAATAATGCTTGCTGTAGGCTTATCATATATGGTCTTTACTATGTTGAGGTATGTTCCTTCTATGCCCATTTTATTTAAAGAATTTTTACCATAAATGGGTGCTGAATTTTGTCAAAGGCTTTTTCTGCATCTATTGAGATTATCATATGATTTTATCTTTCATATCTTTTAATATATATATCACTTGATTTGTGTATATTGAAGAATCCTTGCATTCCTGGAATAAACCCAACTTAATCATTGGAAAAGACTCTGATGCTGGGAGGGATTTGGGGTGGGAGGAGAAGGGCACGACAGAGGATGAGATGGCTGGATGGCATCACTGACTCGATGGATGTGAGTCTGAGTGAACTCTGGGAGTTGGTGATGGACAGAAAGGCCTGGCGTGCTGTGATTCATGGGGTCGCAAAGAGTTGGACACGACTGAGCAACTGAACTGAACTGAATCATGGTGTATGAGCTTTTCGATGTATTGCTGAATTCTGTTTGCTAAAATTTTGTTGAGGATTTTTGCATCCTTGGTCTGTAGTTTTCTTTTTTGTGTGTTGTTTTTGTCTGGTTTTGGTATCAAGGTGGCCTCATAGCATGAGTTTGCAAGTGTTCCTTCCTCTTCAATTTTTTGAAAGAGTTTTAAAGGGACAGGCATTAGCTTTTCTCTAAATGTTTGACAGAATTCTGGGAAGCCATCTGGTCCTGGGCTTTTGTTTTTTTGGGAGATTTTTTTAACACAGCATCAATTGCAGTGCTTGTTATTGGGCTGTTCATAATTTCTATTTCTTCTTGGTTCAGTCTTGGAAGATTGAACTTTTCTAGGAATCTGTCCATTTCTTCCAGGTTACCCATTTTATTGCCATACAATTGTTCATAATAGTCTCTTATAATCCTTTGTAGTTCTGCATTGTCTGTTGTAACCTCTCCTTTTTAATTTCTAATTTTGTTCATTTCTTTTTTTTTTTTTTTGATGACTCTAGCAAAAGGTTTGTCAATTTTGTTTACCTTTTCAAAGAATCAGCTTTTAGTTTTATTAATCTTTACTACTGTTTCTATCATTTCTTTTTCATTTATTTCTGCTCAGATCTTTATGATTTCTTTCCTTCTACTAATTTTGAAGGTTTCTTGTTCTTCTTTTTCCAGTTGTTTTAGGTGTAAAGTTAGGTTGTCTATTTGATATTGTTCTTGTTTCTTGAGGTAGGATTGTATTGCTATAAACTTCCCTCTTAGAACTGCTTTTGCTACTACATCACATAGGTTTTGAGTTGTTGTGCTTTCATTGTCATTTGTTTCTAAAATTTTTTTTATTTCCTTTTTGATTTCTTCAGTAACCTGTTGGTTATTTAAAAACGTGTTGTTTAATCTCCATGTGTTTGTGTTTCTTACAGCTTTTTTCTTATAATTGATATCATAGCATTGTGCTCGGAGAAGATGCTTGATATGATTTCAATTTTCTTAAATTTACTGAGGTTTGATTTGTGACCCAAGATGTGGTCTATTCTGGAGAATGTTTCATGTGCACTTGAGAAGAAGGTGTATCCTTCTGCATTTGGATAGAATAAGATCCATCTCATCTAACGTATCATTTAAGACTTGTGTTTCCTCATTAATTTTCTGTTTTGATGATCTGTCTATTGGTGTGACTGGGATGTTGAAGTCTCCTACTATTATTGTGTTACTGTCAGTTTCTCCTTTTATGCCTATTAGTTGTCTTATGTATTGCTGCTGCTGCTGCTGCTAAGTCGCTTCAGTCGTGTCCGACTCTGTGCGACCCCACAGACAGCAGCCCACCAGGCTCTGCTGTCCCTGGGATTCTCCAGGCAAGAATACTGGAGTAGCTTGCCATTTCCTTCTCCAATGCATGAAAGAGAAAAGTGAAAGTGAAGTCGCTCAGTCGTGTCCGACTCTCAGCCACCCCATGGACTGCAGCCTACAGGCTGCTCCATCCATGGGATTTTCCAGTTGAGGTGCTCCTATTTTGGGTGCATAGATATTTACAATTGTTATGTCTTCCTCTTGGATTGATCCCTTGATCATTATGTTGTGTGCTTCCTTATCTCTTGTAATCTTTATTTTAAGATCTATTTTATCTGATATGAGGGTTGCTACTCCAGCTTTCTTTCGCTTCCCATTTGCATGGAATATGTTTTTCCATCCTCTCACTTTCATATGTCTATTATGTGTCTTGAGATCTGAAGTGGGTTTCTTGTAGACAGCATATATATGGGTCTTGTTTTTGTAACCATTCAGTCAATCTGTGTCTTTTGGTTGGAGCATTTAATCCATTTACATTTAAAGTAATTATTGACATATACGTTCCTGTTGCCATTTTCTTAATTGGGGTTGATTCTGTAGATCTTTTTTCTTCTTTTATATTTCTTGACTATATAAGTCTCTTTAACATTTGTTATAAAATTGGTTTGGTGGTACTGAATTCTCTTAACTTTTGCTTGTCTGAAAAGCTTTTGATTTCCCCATCAATTCTGAATGAGATCCTTGCTGGGTAGAGTAATCTTGGTTGTAGAATTTTCCTTTTCAGTACTTTAAATATATCCTGCCATTCCCTTCTGGCCTGCAGAGTTTCTGCTGAAAGATCAGCTGTTAAGCACATAGGGTTTCCCTTGTATGTTACTTGTCGCTTCTCCCTTGCTGCTTTTAATATTCTTTCTTTGTGTTTAATCTTTGTTAGTTTGATTAGTATGTGTCTTGGTGTGTTTCTCCTTGGGTTTATCCTGTATGGGACTCTTTGCGCCTCTTGGACTTGACTATTTCCTTTTCCATGTTGGGGAAATTTTCAATTATAATCTCTTCAAAAATTTTCTCATACCCTTTCTTTTTCTCTTCTTCTTCTGGGACCCCTATAATTCGAATGTTGGTGCATTTGATATTATCCCAGAGGTCTCTGAGACTATCCTCAGTTCTTCTCATTCTTTTTACTTATTCCTGCTCTTCAGAAGTTATTTCCACCATTTTATCTTCCAGCTCACTGATTCGTTCTACTGCTTCAGGTATTCTGTTATTGATTCCTTCTAGAGTATTTTTTAATTTCAGTAACTGTGTTGTTTGTCTCTGTAGGTTTATTCTTTAATTCTTCTAGGTCTTTTTTTAATTGATTCTTGCATTTTCTCCATTTTGTTTTCAAGGTTTTTGATCATCTTTACTCATTTTTCTGAATTCTTTTTCAGGTAGCTTGCCTATTTCCTCTTCATTTATTTGGACTTCTGTGTTTCTAGTTTGTTCCTTCATTTATGTAGTATTTCTCTGCCTTTTCACCATTATTTTTTTAACTTATTGTGTTTGAGGTCTCCATTTCTGTGGCTTCAAGGTTGAATTCTTTCTTCCTTTTGGTTTCTGCCCTCCTAAGGTTGGTCCAGTGCTTTGTGTAAGCTTCTTATAGGGTGAGATTAGTGCTGAGTTTTTGTTTGTTTTTCCTCTGATGTGCAAGGCTGAATGAGGTGGTAATTCTGTCTGCTGACGACTGGGTTCATATTTTTGTTTTGTTTGTTGTTTAGATGAGGCATCCTGCACAGGATTGGGTGATGCCAGATTTTGTATTCAAGTGGTTTCCTTTGTGTGAGTTCTCACTAATTGATACTCCCTACGGTTAGTTCTCTGGTAATCTAGGGTCTTGGAGTCAGTGATTCCACTCCAAAGGTTCAGGGCTTGATCTCTGGTCAGCAATGAAGATTCCACAAGTGGATTGTTATAGCATTAAGTGAGATTAAAATAAATACCCAAAAATGAGAAACCAAAAATGAACCCCAGACAAACAGCAGTTACAAAATCAGGCAAATAATAATTAAATAATGGAATATATACATATCACCCATGAGCAAAGTCAAAACAGTCCAACAAAAATAAAGTACGGTAGACTGACCTGGCAAACAAAGGAAATCAAAAAATTATGTGGAGTTTTCCTGTTTTTTTTCTCTTTTTGAATTTCAGTTTTTAATTTTAAACCTATTATTATTTTTTCTACACTTATTCTTTTGTTTTTCCTACTATTCTTTTCCCCTTGCAGTTAATCTTTAATGTATATAAATCCTAATGTATAGAAATCAAAAATTTATATTTACCAGTTAAGAACAAAACTAACTAAAGCACAACTGGAAAACAAAACTAAAGCAAAGTGCCAAGTGGGGAATAAAGCAATGAAAACAAAACTAAAAAATATGTTGGAAGGAAGGAAAAGAAAGAAAGAATAGATACACAAAGTTAAATAGAGGTAGATAAAGACTTATATAAACTAAAGATTAATTGCAAGGGGAAAAGAATAGTAGGAAAGGCAAACAAAGGAATAAATATAGAAAAAAATATAATAGGCTTTAAAAATTAAAATCATAAAAAAGAAAAAAAGAGAAACAAAAAAGCAGAGGAAGGAAAAAAAGGAGGAAAAAAGGGAAAATTCCACAGAACTGCAAAAGCCCAATACAGAGGCAGAAATTTATAACAATAATAGAAAGTATGACTGAATATACACGTATATATATA
>SJYT01061148.1:210728-226622 GCA_006410635.1 Cephalophus harveyi | reverse complement strand
ACCTGCATATAGATTTCTCAAGAGGCAGGTCAGGTGGTCTGGTATTCCCATCTCTTTCAGAATTTTCCACAGTTTATTGTGATCCACACAGTCAAAGGCTAACTAATTAACTAAAGCACAAACTGGAAAACAAAACTAAAGCAAGGTACTAACTGGGGATGAAAGCAATGAAAATAAAGCTAATAAATATGTTAAGAGGAAAGGAAAGAAAGAAAGAACAGATATGCAAAGTTAATAGAGATAAAGAAGATTTATATACACTAAAGATTAACTGCAAGGGGAAAAGAAGAGTAGGAAAAACAAAGGAATAAATGTAGAAAAAATAATAGGTTTAAAAATTTTAAACTGAAAGTTAAAAAAAAGAAAAAAAAAAAAAAAAAAAGGAAAACTCCACAGAACTGCAAAAGCCCCAAAGCCCAGAGGTTTATAACAACTATAAAAAACGTGACTGAGGGGGGGAAAAAAAAAAGCTCAAAAGCTTAACTATATTTCGCAATGCCAATAAAATCGACAACTACAACAGAGGGGGTAAGAAAAAGGAAAAAAAAATCCAAAAGAATACAGAACAAGTCAAAATGTAAGAATAACAAATGTTTTTATTGAGTCACTGCTGTCAGGGTCTTTTCGCTCTCTGAGAGTCACAGTCCACCTCACCTCCCTAGGATGCCCTGCAACACTGTGCTGACCTCTGGACCTGCTGTGGGGGCAGCTCAGATTCTAATGTGGTCCTAATCCTCTGTGTTCTTGCCTCCAACGGCCACAGCTACCAGAACTAGTGTGTTTTCGTTTGTGGAAGCTCTCAATGACCTTTTATATATTCCATAGACAGAGTCTGCCTAGTTGATCATGTCGATTTAATCTACAGCTTGCACAGCTGGTGGGAAGGTTTTGGGTCTTCTTCCTTAGCCACACTGCCCCTGGGTTTCAGTTGTGGTTTTATTTCCACCTTTGCATGTGGGTCGTCCACTGGGGTTTGCTCGCTGCCCTGGAGGACTGGGGCTTGCCCCTGTGAGGGCCAGGTGTGGAGGTGGTGCAGCTGCTCGGGTTGCAGGGGTTCGAACTGGCAGCACCAGGTACTCAGGGGAGTTGGGGGCTAGGGCAGCAGGATATATATTGCTCTATAAGTGTAAGGCAACCAATATTGGCCCATATGCTCCAGTATTCTTGCCTGGAGAGCCCCCCATCCCTGACAGAGAAGCCTGGCAAGCCACAGTCTACAGGGTTGCAAAGAATCGGACACTACTGAAGCAACCCTGCACGCACAGGCACAAGACTTTTTTTGTCTGTGGCAGCTCTGCCCCAGTGAAGAGTTGAGTGTGAAGGTGGCGCAGCTGCTTGGCTTGCCAGGACCCTGGCAGCACAAGTGTGCAGGGACATGGACTGCCTCCATCGCAGAGTTATGGCCCTATCAGAGTTTTTTTTCCAGCCTCTCGTAGCTGGTGATCAGAAGACCTCTTTGGCCAGTCTATCTCCGTAGCTCCGCTGTTGAGACACTTAGAGGGCTCCCTTGCTGGGGTCCTTCTCTGTTGTTTGGCACATCAGGCACATAGAGGGGCCCCCCTGTCTGGGGTCCTACTCTGTAGTTCAGTGCGTCAGGCATTTATTTGATGGGCCAGCCTCTCCACTGTTCAACTACCCACACTGGTGTGTGGAGAGAGGCTATGGTGATGGCTCCGCCCCCTACGCGTGACTCAGCAATATCGCCTTGCTTCCATGGCTGCTGGGCTTTCCCCCACAGGCATTTGCCAGCACAATCCCCTCCCTCACATCCCCTTGATCTGTCTCTCCACAGTCAACAGCAGTCCTCACCCTGGGATTGCTCCACAATCCCCAAACTCCAGCTCCCAGCCGCCACCGCACCCTCCAGGTTACCTGTGTCTCTGTCCAGGGTATGTATGGCTGTGGCAAGGACTGTCTGATTCTCATTCCATTTAGGCTGCCACAGATAAGCTGTTTCAGCCTTAAATGTTTCTCCTCTGACTCAGTTACCCCAACATGGGGATCGGACCCTTGCTTCAGTTCCCCCATCGGCCAAGGCAGGTCCAGTCCTACTAACACTCCTGTTTTTCCCCCTAGTTCCTTCGTCCTACCAAGTTTTGCGTGGTTCTATATATTATTTTCCACTGGTCAGGTACTCCTGTCCACTTTCAGCTGATGTTCTGCAGGCATTTCTGTGTCTGAAGGTGTATTCCTGATGTATCCATGAAGAGAGATGTACTCCACATCCACCTACTCCTCCACCATCTTGTTCTCTTCTGTACCACAGCTTTCTTATCCATTCATCTGCCGTTGGATATCTAGGCTGCTTCCATGTCCTAGCTATTGTAAACATTGCTGCAACGAACCACTGGGGTACACGCATCTCTTTCAATTCTGGTTCCTCAGTATGTATGCCCAGCAGTGAGATTGCTGGGTCATATGGCAGTTCTATCTCCAGTTTTTTAAAGAATCTCCACACTGTTCTCCATAGTGGCTGTAGTAGTCTGCATTCCCACCAACAGTGTAAGAGGGTTCCCTTTTCTCCACATCCTCTCCAGCATTTATTGTTTTAAAATACAGTATGGGATCTTAACAAGCTTTTTCTATATCTTGCAAATTTCTTCATTCTAGGAAATATTTCATCATCACTCATCAATTATTTCCAACTATGCCAAAAAACTTAAAATAATAAGGAAACAAAAAACTTTATGAAACTATCTAGAAATGACTAAATAAACATATCAGCAGCAGGACGAGAAGGGGACAACAGAGGATGGGATGGACAGATGGCATCACCGACTCAATGGACATAAGTTTGAGCAAGCTCTGGGAGATGGTGAAGGACAGGGAAGCCTGGCGTGCTGCAGTCCATGGGGTCACAAAGAGTCGGACACGACTGAGCAACAGAACAATTCCATCATCCTTTGGTTTTATTAATGCATTATCCAAAATAATGCATTATTATGTCTCAAAAGGATATAAGTAAAAGAAGTATGATAACACCAGCTTTGTCATATTCTTTTTTCCTTTCATTGAACATAGTTAAGAATTCAGAATTTTTCATTTCTGTTCATTATGAGAAGAAGAAGAAATCTAATAGAAAAAGACATTTCATAACTGCTAGATGACTCAGCAGCTGAAAGCAAAGAGACAGGAACACTAGAGACACTGTTGATGAGGGTGAAATTGACTGTATAAACAAAAATCTTGGACTATGAGCCCTTAGGATAAATAAATGCACTTTGTCCAAATTAATAATCAGAGAGCAAACAAGATAATTATAAACATAAAAAAGGAAATATGATAGTCTAACCTAGCTAGCTATTCAATAGGAAGGACTTAGTAATTTAAAACCATCCTGTTTTGATTTTTAAAAAGGTAAGAATTCTTTTATCTTTTAAGATATTTGTGGGCAAAAATTTAGTTGATATGATTCATAAATGGACAAATGCTAAAAGTATGTGTATATACAAAGGTGACTGAGAAGGACAGATATTATGTAGAAATAAGAAGTTCATTGGAATGATCAATCTAATTTACAATTATAAACTAAAATGAAAATCTTTTAGTAATTATGGAACAAAAATGGCCATGCGCTTTTCTACTAAATTAGGAGCCTTCAAACTTTTCAATAGTATTACATTATGATAAGGCAAATGCAAGAAGAACCAGAACAATAAGATATAACCTATTAGAAATGTGTTTAAATATGCAATCAGTATTTAAGACATATTTGTTTCCAGTTTCAAACATGATGGCTGATGAGCAGATGTATATGTGTTCAGTCACTCATTCATGTCCAACTCTTTGCAAACTCATGGACTATAGCCTGTCAGGCTCCCCTATCCAAGGAATTTTTCAGGCAAGAATATTGAAGTGCATTGCCACTTCCTGTTTCAGGGATCTTCTCAACACAGAGAACAAACCCATGTCTCCTGCATTGGCAGGAGGATTCTTTACCACTATGCCACCTGGGTAGTTGCATTCAAAGGCCATTGCTCATTTCATGTACATATATGTCCAATACCAGGAAAATATGGAAGAAACATTGGTTTAGTTTTGTTTAAATTCTTTTTCTATTGCTTTCACTATCTCTGTACTTTTACTTTTCTAAATTTTTCATAAAATAACTTAAAGTTTTAAAATTATAAAGCCTCCACTGGACCCAGACGGTAAATATGATGACTATTTTTCCTGGTACACTAAAAGTTAAAATATTTGATATTCTTACTATGCTGTTATTTTTATAGACCGAGCTTCCCTGGTGGCTCAGACAGTAAAGAATCTGCCTGCAATGCAGGAGAACTGGGTTCTAACCCTGGGTTGGGAAGATGCCCTGGAGAAGAGAATGGCAATCCATTCTAGTAATCTTGCCTGGAGAATTCCATTGACGAAGGAGCCTGCCAGGCTCCAGTCCATGGGGTCACAAAGAGTCGGATACGACTGAGTGATTAACACGTTCACTTTTTTTTCAGTCTTATGACAAAAAAACAAAGGAAAACAAATTCCTCCAAAATACTTGAAGGTTTTCAGATTTTCTAAGCATTTTCAAAAAGTTTGGAATGCTGTCTAAAGTGTTCCCCTCTAATCAAGGCTCCCTGAAGAAATACTGAATCTCAAGGCTGTAGAGAAAAAGGACAAGATGATCTTGGAATATTGTGGTGCAGGAAATAAAGTTATGCTCAAAACCTGGTGGGACATGTCAAGGGACACAGGAGACAGCATGAAGGGGTCCCAGTGGCCAATACTGGGATAATTCAAGCAACAAAACAAGTGAGACAGTGATGGATCATTACCCAAAGAACAAAAAGGCATCCAAAAGTCCAGATGATATAAATTTTTTCATGGATAAATATAAATGAAGAATAAGGAAAAGCTGTTTTTAACAGAACTCAAATTAATAGCTATCAAGGAATGATGGGATTAGATTGTCACCAGGTGTCAAACCCCACAATAGTAACTGCTTCATGCAAATATCATTAAATGGATGGTAAAAGTATAATGAAAAGTTGGAAGTTTATGCAATCTCAATGTATCTCCTCTCAAGATACTTATTAATTACAAAGTAAAAAAATAGTAACTTATCATTGGAGAAATGTGGCAGACAGTACCTCAATCAAGTTATCAAAGTCAGTATCACCAGTAATGGGACCAACTAATCTTAATTTATTAAGTGTTTATCTGCTTGTCCTACTGATAATTAGAAAGCTATGTTGAAATCTCCCACTTTGGTGTCAGACCTGTCAAAATATCCCTTCGCTCTATCATTTTTACACGTATAAATTTTATGTTACTATTACTGAATTAAATAGAACTATTAGATTCTCTGATAAAACCATTTCTCAATATGCAGTGACCCTCTTTATTACTAATAAACCTCTGTGTCTTAAAGATTATTTTAATACTAATAAAGCCATCTAAGCTTTAGTATTTTCTTAATATTCTTTCCTATCACCTCTCTCTCAATTACATCTTTATTATTTCGAAGTGCCCCTTTAAGTGATGTATGAATGACTATATTCTATTCAATATGAAAATCTCTGTCTTTTAACTGGCAAGTTTAATACATTTGTATTTATTGTGATCATATTTTGTGTTATGTGTTTTGTGCTATTTGGACTTAATGTTTCCTATTTGTCTTGCTTTATTTTACTTCCTGTTTTCTCTTTTCTTGATTAATGCTTGCTATTTGCTTTACAATTTAATTTCCCTCTTTCATCAGTTTTGAAGCTGTGTATGACCTTTCTATTCTTTCATTGGTTATCCATGATATTTTATCATGCATATCTAACAAAATTAAGTCTAAAGTTAATACATATTTTAACATATCCCCCAAATAATTACAAGGGCCTTAGAACATAATATCTAATCACTCTTCTCCAGGGGTTTATTTGTTATAAAATCATTATTTTATGCAGAAAAGGATTTCCTACATTTAGTAAGCTTTAAAACTGTTTATTCTCAAGATTTCTTAAAATTCAATTTAATAAATTTATTGGGGGTAAAGGCTATGGTTAAGTGGTCATGTACGGATGTGAGAGTTGGACTGTGAAGAAGGCTGAGCGCCGAAGAATTGATGCTTTTGAACTGCAGTGTTGGAGAAGACTCTTGAGAGTCCCTTGGACTCCAAGGAGATCCAACCAGTCCATTCTGTAGGAGATCAGCCCTGGGTGTTCTTTGGAAGGAATGATGCTAAAGCTGAAACTCCAGTACTTTGGCCACCTCATGCAAAGAGTTGACTCATTGGAAAAGACTCTGATGCTGGGAGGGATTGGGGGCAGGAGGAGAAGGGGACGACAGAGGATGAGATGGTTGGATGGCATCATGGACACTATGGACATGAGTTTGAGTGAATTCCGGGAGCTGGTGATGGACAGGGAGGCCTGGCGTGCTGCAATTCATGGGGTCACAAAGAGTCGGACACGACTGAGTGACTGAACTGANGAGGGATTGGGGGCAGGAGGAGAAGGGGACGACAGAGGATGAGATGGCTGGATGGCATCACCGACTTGATGGATGCAAGTCTGAGTGAACTCCGGGAGTTGGTGAGGGACAGGGAGGCCTGGCATGCTGTGATTCATGGGGTTGCAAAGAGTCGGACACGACTGAGCGACTGAACTGAACAGGACCTTGTTGTTCAGTTGCCCAGTTATGTTTAACTCTTCGTGACCCATGGACTTCAGCATGCCAGACCTCCCTTGTTTCCAGAAGCTTCCCAAGTTCATGTCCACTGCATTGGTGATGCCATCCAGCCATCTCATCCTCTGATGCCCACTTCTCCTCTGCCCTCAGTTTTTCCCACCACAAGGGACTTTTCCAATGAGTCAGCTGTTGCATCAGATGACCAAAATACTGGAGCTTCAGCTTCAACATCAGTACTTTCAATAAGTGTTCAGGGTTGATTTCCCTTAAGGTTGGCTGGTTTGCTATCTAAGGGACTCTCAGGAGTCTTCTCCAGTGCCACAGTTTGAAGGCATCAATTCTTTAGCTCTCAGCCTTCTTTAGGATCCAGCTCTCAAAACCGCAGTTGGCAACTGTGAAGACCATAGCCTTGACTATACAGACCTTTGTCAGCAGAGTAATATCTGTGCTTTTCAACTCACTGTCTAGGTTTGTCATAGCTTTTCTTCCAAGAAGCAATCGTCTTCTGATTTCATGGCTACAGTCACCATCCACAGTGATTTTAGAATCCAAGAAGAGAAAAATCTGTTACTACTTCCACCTTTTCCCCCTCTATTTGCCATGAAGTAATGGGACTGGATGCCATGATCTTAGATTTTTAATATTGAATTTTAAGCCAACTTTTTCACTCTCATCAAGAGGCTCTTTAGTTTCTCTTAGCTTTCTGCCAATACAGTAGCATCCACATATCTGAAGTTGCTGATGTTTCTGCCACCTATCTTAATTTCAACTTGTAAGCCACCCAGCCCAACATTTCTCATGATGTGCTCTGTGTATAGGTTAAATAAACAGGGTGACAGCAGACAGCCCTGTCATATTCCTTTCTCAATCTTGAACCAATCAGTTGTTCCATACTGGGTTCAAACTGTTGTTTCTTGAGCAGCATACAAGTTTCTCAGGAGAAAGGTAAGATGGTCTGATATTCCCATCTCTTTAAGAGCTTTCCACATTTTGTTATGATCCATGCAGTCAAAGGCTTTAGCATAGTTGATGAAACAGAGGTAGATGTCTTTCTGGAATTCCCATGCTGTCTCTATGATCCAGCAAATGTTAGCAATTTGATCTCTGGTTTCTCTGCCTTTTCTAAACCCAACTGGGACATCTGGAAGTTCTTGGTTTTCATAATGCTGAAGAATAGCATGCAAGATTTTAAGCATAACCTTGCTAACATGGGAGATGAGTGCAATTGTCTGGTGATTAGCACATTTTTTAGCACTACCCTTCTTGGGAATTGGGATGAGGATTGACCTTTTCCAATCCTGTGGACACTGCTGAGTCCTCCAGATTTGCTGACATACTGAGTGCAACACTTTGATAGCATCATCCTTTAGAGTTTTGAATAGATCTACTGGAATTCCACCGCATCCACAGGCTTTATTGACAGCAGTGCTTCCTGAGGTCCACTTGTCTTCATACTCCAGAATGTCTGACTCTGGGTGACTGACCACACCATTGTAGTTACTTGGTTCCTTAAGATCTTTTTTGTACAGTTTTTCCATGTACAGTTCTTTCCAACTCTTCTTGATCTCTTCAGCGTTTACTAGGTCTCTACCATTTCTGGCCTTTTTTGTGCCCATCGTTGGGTGAAATGTTCCCTTGATATTTCCAATTTTCCCGATGAGACCTCTAGTCTTTGCGCTTCTGCTGTTTTCCTCTGTTGTTATGCACTGTTCATCAGACAAGGCCTTCTTTTCTCTCCTTACTATTCTTTGGAACTCTGCATTTAGTTGGATGTACCTTTCCTTTTCTCCCTTGCTTTTCACTTCTCTTCTTTCTTCAGCTATTTGTAAAGTCTCCTCAGATAACCACTTCACCTTCTTGTTTTTCTCTTTCTTTGGGATGGTTTCGTTTGCTGCCTCCTGTACAGTATTATTGGAGAAGGAAATGGCAACCCACTCCAGTATTCTTGCCTGGAGAATCCCAGGGATGGGGGAGCCCAGTGGGCTGCCATCTGTGGGGTCGCACAGAGTCGGACAGCAGCAGCAGTACAGTATTATGGACCTCCATGCATAGTTCTTCAGGCAGACTGTCTACTAGATCTAATCCCTTGATTAGATCCCTATCTAACTCTATTCGTCACTTCCACTGCATATTCATAGGGAATTTGAATTAAGTCATACCTAGCTGGCTAGTGGTTTACCCTGCTTTCTTTAAGCCTGAATTTTCTCATGAGAAACATGATCCAAGCCATAGTCAGCTCTTGGTCTTGTTTTTGGTGACGGTATACAGTTTCTTCATCTTCGGCTACAAGTAATGTAACCAGTTTGATTTTGGTGTTGACCGTTCGGTGATGTCCTTGTATAAACTCATCTCTTGTATTGTTGAAAAAGGGTATTTGCTATGACCAGTTTTGGAGAAGGCAATGGGACCCCACTCCAGTACTCTCGCCTGGAAAATCCCATGGACGGGGGAGCCTGCTAGGCCACAGTTCATGGGATCGCGAAGAGTCAGACACGACTGAGCGACTTCACTTTCACTTTTCACTTTCATCCATTGGAGAAGGAAATGGCAACCCACTCCAGTGTTCTTGCCTGGAGAATCCCAGGGATGGGGGAGCCTGGTGGGCTGCCGTCTATGGGGTCACACAGAGTCAGACACGACTGAAGTAACTTAGCAGCAGCAGCAGCAGTGTGTTCTTTTAGCAAAACACTGTTAACCTTTGCCCTGCTTCATTTTTTCTCCAAGGCCAAATGTGTGTGTTACTTCAGGTATCTCTTGACTTCCTACTTTTGCATTCCAATCCCCTCCGATGAATAGAACATCTTTTTTTGTCCTTTGTCTTCACTCTGCAGAATGTCTGGCACTGGGTGACTGACCCCACCATTGTAGTTATCTGGTTCATTAAGATCTTTTTTGTACAGTTCTAGGATGTCTTCTAGGTTTTCATAGAATTGATCAACTTCAGCTTCTTCAGAATCATTGGTAGGGGCATAGATTTGAACTATTGTGATGTTAAATGGCTTGCCTTGGAAAGGAACTGAGATCATTCTGTCATTTTTGACTCTGTACTCAAGTACTGCATTTCGGACTCTTTTGTTGATTATGAGGACTACTCTGTTTCTTCTAGGAGATTCTTGCCCTATAGTAGTAGATACAATGGTCATCTGAATTAAATTTGCCCATTTGCCATTTTAGTTCACTGATTCCTAAAATGTAGATATTTATTCTTACCACCTCCTGCTTGACCATGTCCAGTTTACCTTGATTAATGGACCTAACATTCCAGGTTCCTTTTACAGCATAAAATTTTGCTTTCATCATTATACACATGCACAACTGAGTGTTGTTTCTGCTTTGGCCCAGCCGCGTCATGTTTTCTGGGCTATTAGTAATTTTCCTCCGCTCTTCCCCAGTAACATTGGACACCTTCTGACCTGGGGAACTCATTCATCTTTCTGTGTCATATCGTTCTGTCTTTTTATACAGTTCATGGGGTTCTCATGGCAAGTATACTGGAGTTGTTTGCCATTCCCTCCTCTAGTGGATCACGTTTTGTCAGAGCTCTCCACTATGACACATCCATCTTGAGTGGCCTTACACAGCACGGCTTATGGTTTCATTGAGTTACACAAGCCCCTTTGCCACAGTAAGGCAGTGATCTGTGAAGGGGAACAGGACCCAAGCACTGCAAAATTTCTTAGCATAAAGGTAAGTTGTTAAACTGATGTATGGAGCATTTGCATTACAAATTATCAGAAAGATTGTGCAGACAACTAATCTTGTTAATTCTATTTTCCTTTGTTCTTACATAATGATGTCATCTCCCATTTCCTAATTTCAAACTTTTTGATTGCCTTTGTATTTATGTGAACCTCAAGACAAAGAGATACACAACTTCTTATTTAAAAGCATATGTTATATACCTAGGCTTTCTGTTTTTCCTATTCCAACTACATCCCATTATTAACACTCCCTGGCCTCCCTTTTATGATCCTAACTTACCCTTCCCATTTATAGGCACCAAATCAGCATGGGATTAATATTGTCCCCCTTCAAACAGAAAGAAGAAATAGTTAGCTTTCTGTGAAAATCTTAAGATATACCTGTGTAGTTGTCGGAAATCTATGACAACCTTTAAGTTTGTATTACTATGACATGCCTTCCCATTATAAATATTTATTATATTTATGTGTCCTTTGATAGTATTCAAATGTAGTAACATATAGATGTGAAAATAAGAAATCCTAGGTTGAATAAAAAGTTCAACATAATATTTTAGTGTTAAAGCTCCTATTTTAAGATACAGGTAGAATTATAATGATAGTACATCAAAAACCTTTGCTCACTCTGAAACTTTGTTATGGACATTGTTGTTTCAGTGTCATATCAAGTAGTAACATGTAAAATTGCAGGAGAAATGAAGTTTAGCCTAATCTCGTCAGTCTGGTGTTTGTCATATGTGCTTAGACATAGCTTCATCTATGTATATTCATACTTATGGTGGAATTATTTGTTCAAGTCTGGCTCTCCTTAATATACAGACTGTATCTTGTTAGTTTATGTCATTAGTGCATAGTTTATATTAAAATATATACTCTGTTATTTTCATTTGAAGCATGAGCATTCTGGACTTTGGCTACCAGTGACTGAAAACCACATATGATTTTGACTTAAGTGAATAGAGTCTTAGAGTGCGTGCTAAATGAGCAATAACACCTTTGCTTCCCCTACAGCTGCCATTGGTTGTTGTCTTCTATTTCCTAAGCATAGAGTTCCCTCTATGAGCAATTTTAGTAATTTAATCTTAGTTATTTTGGGGAAATTTTTGTTCACATAACTGAAAAATTAATTTTTAATTTTTTTAATTTTTAAGCTGCTTGGTGGAAATCTAGAGGAAGAGTTTCCCATTTTCAAGTATACTTTTTAGCCTAGTTCCTTTTCTTTTTGATGTTACTCAACTTATGTTTAATTTAAAATTTTTTTCAAGGTGTGCTTTGCTCACATACCAAGTTGTTGTTCCATTTTGCTAGAATCCTGGATGAATTTTACTACTACTGATAGGTTTCCTTCATTTTTAACCTATGATTTCCATGCATATATGTTCAAAAACATTCTCAAAAAGAAGTTAAAATAGGAAGGGGAAGAGGGAGTAGGTGGAAAAGATAGTCTGTGGGAGCTAGAAGAGAAAACATGTAGGAGGTAAAATTTCTGAGTCTGCTTGTCCTGGTATATACAGACTTTGGGGTTCCAAATCATATTTTATAATTCAGATATTGAATTATTACACTATTTTATTAATAGATTCCACTGTGATCGATGAAAATCTGGCGTATTTGATTGTACTTTCTCTCTAGAAAATTACTGTTCTGTAATTTCAGTCATGTACCAAGGTGAAGATTTGTTTATTTATATTTTAAACCTATTCTTAAGGGTGCTTAGCTGACCCTTTTCATTGTGAGATTTGTGATCCTCCTTCCCCAGACCTTGTAAATCACTTCTCTTCCTACAATGGTTACTTCCTCTAATTCATGTCATTCATATGTTGATGTTATTGGAATGCTGCATTGTCTCTTTTCTCCCACAAATCAAACTCAGTCTTTTTTAATCTCTAAATAAGATTTCAATAACTTTCTAATCTTTGGTTTTTGTTTTCTTTGCCTAAGAAGTGCTTAGTTTTAAAGCTTTTTTTCTACCTCTTTTTTTTTTTTTTTTGGTTGTTCATTTTGCATAACATTATGTTCTGGCTTTATGTAACCAACACATTTCTTCTTGAGTCATTCTGAAGATAAAAGTTTAAGATGTTTACATTTTCTCTTGAAGTCTACGATTCTAAGTTGTCTGCATTCTTTTCATTTTAGTTTGCTCCTCTTGGTCTCTCCTATTTTCCTTATTCTCTCCTTGTTCATTCTAATAGCTACCTAGAAATTTCTCTGTCTACATGTATAAAAATGAATTTCTATTTTTACTGCTGTTTATATGATGCATATCAGCAGAATGAATGGACTTCCCAGGTGGCACAGTGGTAAAGAATCCACCTGCCAATGCAGGAGACACAAGGTCAGGAAGATTCCCTGGAGTAGGAAATGGCAACCCACTCCAGTATTCTTTCCTGGAAAACTCCATGAACAAAGGAGTTGGAGGACCACAGTCCATGGGGTCACAAAGATCAGATTTGACAGTACACACACCTGCACGAGGATTAGAATGAATTGATCAAAATTCTGAATTTAGCCAGAAGGTTCCTCAGCAATCAGATAAGAAGGGATTTTAAAGTCTGAAACCACTCTCTACCTTATGATGCCTAATTCTTCCAGGAGTTTCAGTGAATTTCTCACATTTTCTGTGCTTCTCCACTGAACTGTGCAAGGTCTGTTCTCTGTGTAACCTACAGTGACCAGATACAAGAGAAAGAGTGTGACTAGAAGGGAGCCAACTCTTCCCATTGTTTACTCTTTTTTCCCCCTAAATTCCACAGAAATATCAGGTATTAATCTCTGCTAATGCTGTCTCTCAAACTTTTCATTATTTAATTTCTATTACATTTATAATATAGCTTTTCATTCTGTTTTTGATGTCTCTTGATGTCTTTTTTCCTATTCTCTATTTTATTTTAGAAATGGCAATTGGTGTGATAGAGGTATTAGCTAATGCTACAGTGGTAATCAAATTACAATGTATAAGCATATCAAATCAATACTTATACACCTTAAACTTACAGTGTTACATGTCAATTATATGTCAGTGAATGGAGGGAAAATCTCTATGGGCTGTGTTCAGGTCAGTTTATTCAGAACTTTATCTATTGAAGGTTTTCTTCAGTTTTATCTTTTTGTTTAAATTTTCTGCTGAATTTTTAACCTATGATAGCTGATTTTTCATTTATAAAAATTCTAATGGTAATATTAGCCATCTTCTTGCCTATTTTCCTGATGTGTAACTTTTAATTTTAACGTTTCCTTTTATAGTTTCATAAGCTTACTTATAGTTTTAAGGTTTTTCTATTTCTTAATTTTCTGGGTGCTGTTCTTCCTTTCTGGGTGTGCCTTCTGACTCTCTCTTTGTTGTTGTTTGGGGGGATCTTGTTTATTTCATTGTGAACTAATCTTCAGTGGTGATTGCTTAATTTGTAGGAATCCTGTGAGGCCTGAATTTTGGATACACCTCTCTCCATGGCAGGTTGATGTGATCATATTAATATCTCTGTCTGGAGTATAAGTTCAGAGTCCGAGTTTTGGTAGCATAGGTTTAGAGTTTGATTTATTCCACAGGTGATCATTTGT
The DNA here is from genome assembly GCA_006410635.1 of Cephalophus harveyi. Taxonomy (NCBI): domain Eukaryota; kingdom Metazoa; phylum Chordata; class Mammalia; order Artiodactyla; family Bovidae; genus Cephalophus; species Cephalophus harveyi. The sequence continues at coordinate 212,742 of SJYT01061148.1, read as the reverse complement.
TTTACTTGTTCTTCCATATCTCCCTCCTTGAGAGCCTTGTCCCTGAGAGATGATCCTTCCTTGTGACTCCTTCATCACTGGGAGCAAGTTCTTGTCTCCTGTCACTTAGAGGCAGCCTCATGAGAATCTGTGCAGGAGTCTCACTTGTGGTTCCCTGCCATATGCAGAGGCAGAGTTTTATAATTTTTTTTTGTATTTTATCTAGCGTTTTAGGGTCTTGTAGTAAAAAATGGTCGTATTAATTTTATTCACCTTGCTTTTAGATTGTTCTCGAGGGTAGCTACAAATTATTTCAACTTTCTAAGTCTATTTTCCAGGATGTAAAGAAGACTTTTGTACTAGATTAGGTAACTTTTTCTTTAAATGTCAGAATTGCAGTTATTTTAGGCTTTGTTGGTCCTACAATCCCTGTTACAACAACTCATTTTTGGCATTATAACATGAAAGAACCCATAAATCATGTATGACTGACTAAGGCTGTGTTCGAATAAAACTTTGTTTTTAAAAACAGGCAGCGGGCTGAATTTTGCCCATGGATCACAATTTGCCACCCTTCTTTGGATCACAGGTTCTTATTCTTTTATTCCACAGACAGAACTCAGGACTGTACATGGCTTTATATGAAAAGTCTTTAAGAATAAATGTACACGATTTTTTGAAAATATATTTAAGTCAGGATATATGCAGATATGTAAGTATGAGAAGGGCAAAGAGAATGTGTGTGTGTATATGTGAGTGACTTTGATATGGAAGTTACAAACATGAACCTATATTTTTTCTCTGGGGAAACTTTGCATCTTTCGTCAAATGTTTGAAAGATCCAAGGCTCTAAAAACATTAGTAAAATCACAGAAATATCCCTGAATTAGAACTTAGAAGTTCAGAATTCTAGAAATTCTGGAACTCCAAAATTCCCTGATAATGTTTTCTCGTAACACATTCCTCTTCTAGAATAAAAATAATTCTCTGTACTTTAAATACTTGAATGTGATACTTTGAGTCTTTTTTCACCTTAATATGAGCATTGGCATGAAAGGAAGAGCAGGTGGGAGACATGTGATGGGGAGTTTGATACAACATGATGCTCACATTATTTTTGAATAATTCTAAAACTGTGCCATGATATTTAAAGAACTTAAGGTCAGTTTATTGAACAAAATACTTCCTCTGTCACTAATTTCAACTGCTAATTTTAACCTCCTCTCAGCAAAACTGTTCAACTCCTGATGCAGAGTCCAAACCACCATCTGCACTCACTCTATTATTTCCATCATTAATTGTTGGCTACAAAAATATAAAAATAGTGCAGCTACAGCTTTTCCTTCTGAATAGAATACAAGCCTTCTTTTCAATTCCTTTATTTTGTTATCACCTGGGCTAAGAAAGATTTTCTACTAAATGCAGGTGTTCGTTTCTGGCTTTCAGCCAAAGTTTCTGCTTAAGGTGGCTGAATTGGAGTAGGCATCACTGATGCATGTTTTTTGCTTTAACTGTTTCTTACAAAATGAAGGTAAACTATGATAATATTCTCATAATTTCTTTCTGAGCCTCTGAAATAACTTCTCTTTTCTATGTAATTTTAATCATTAATAATCATAAGTAATAGCTTATGATTATCTATTTGTACATCTATTTGAAAATATTAAACTAACATTTGAGTGTAGTATACCAATAGCTGTCAATAAAGTTTAAAAATCTACCTTGGTGAGCAGTCGGGCAGTTGAAACTGAATTACATATGAAAATTTGAATATTATTTTCTGAAAAAATGAAATTAAGGTATTCTCAGAATAACAGATTTCAGGATATTTTAGAGACTTATAAAAACTAAACATATTGCTTACACATAATAAACCACAAAAATATTCCTTCTCACAAATTTAAAAAAAAAATGGAAAAGAAAAAAATATGGAATTTTGGCTCATCTATTTTCACCCGGGATACTTCTAGATTAAGTTCAACAAGGTTGTTTGGATACTTTAAAATTTATATTTATGTTATATATTTATATTTAT
>SJYT01061148.1:187751-206177 GCA_006410635.1 Cephalophus harveyi | reverse complement strand
ATGCTTAAGTATCATTCAACACTGTAAAGATATAAATACTCCCCAAATTATTCTGTATAGTCAACATAATAACAGTGTTCCAAACTTTATTGTATGTTTTATGTGAAGTGAAGTGAAGTCGCTCAGTCGTGTCCGACTCTTTGCAACCCCATGGACTGTAGCGTACCAGACTCCTCCCTCCATGGGATTCTCCAGGCAAGAGTACTGGAGTGGGGTGGCCATTTCCTTCTCCAGGGGATCTTCCTGACCCAGGGATCGAACCCAGGTCTCCCGCATTGCGGGCAGATGCTTTAACCTCTGAGCCACCAGGGAAGCCCTGTAGAACTTGACAAATGGTTTTAAGTTTATATAAAAACTTAAAGGCTGAGAATAGACATTTGGGAAAGAGAAGATGATGAGGGATTTGCTTTACTAGATATTAAAATTTTGATTAAAATCCAGCCATTATTAACATGAGTTTTAGGTCCAGAAAAAGGGAAATAGACTGGGGAAACTCAAAAGAGAATGCAGAAGCAGGCCCAGAACCTGATTTAGGAATACTTGGCATTACATAGCATTGGAAAAGAATGCTCCTTTTCTGTAAATTGTGCTCAATCAAACAGATTACCTTACAGAAGAAAATGAAACTAATGTCTACCTTACATCATATACAATGTTAAATCACAGTGTATTGTAGATCAGTATGTAAAGTGCAAAATTATTAAAGTTCTGAAGTTAAGAGATTATGGTCTTGAAGTAGGCTAAGATTTATTAAATAGGATATATTAAAAAATTAAAATTAAATGCTAAACATTGTGGTAAAAACTGATAGACTATATCTGTGTGTAAGACATGTGTTCCAAACTATTCATAAATGTGATGTGTTCCAAACTGCATGATTGTAAGTTTGAGACGGATCGTGATATGCTAGGGGCTTCCCAGGTCACCCTTGGGGTAAAAAGCCTACTTGCCAATGCAGGACATGACATAAAAGACACTGATTTGATCCTTGAGTTGGGAAGACCCCTGGAGCTGGGCGTAGCAACCCACTCCAATATTCTTGCCTGGAGAATCCCATGGACAGAGGAGCCTGGAGGGCCACAGTTCATAGGATCCTAAAGAGTCGGATGCAGCTGAAGCAAATTAGCACGCAGATATAAATGATGTGCTAGATACATTCTGTTTCTTTCTTTTCTTAATTCCCTCGGTTAACCACATGTTTACTTTGTGATATATCACTAAGCTTATAAAATTCTGTGTTCTCCTTGTTTTTATTATATCTAGCACAAAATGGGTTAAAGAGAAAGAAGGAACAATGAGAAGGGAGAGAGGACAGAGAAGGAAAAGAGGAGAGGCTCTATGTTCTACTAGGGTAATTTGATGGTATTTCCACATAACTCTTCCAAAATATATGTGATATATTAATTTTGGTACATTTAAATATGTGTATCTAGGTCCTAACTAAACCCAAGTTCATCTTTAGCACTATTTGTACAACTCTAAAACCAAACTTACCAATGTTACATTTTAATAACTTGCATACCTAAAAGAGTGAACTACAAAACTGATCATCAGCATCAAATATAGTATTTTTAGTTTAGGCTGGCTAATAGCATTTTTCATTTCATGGACAATCACATTCCCTTTTGTTTCACAAAAGAGTTTTGAAGATATGAATTAAAATATGTTGCCAAGAAGCACTTTATAATCCTTATTAAGTATATATTCTTGTCTAATCTGTCCCCATCTCTGGACACAAGAAAATGAAACTGTTGACTAATTGGTACTGTTTTAAGTCTTTTTGGTTTTTTTTGCATTTTTCTTTGAAGTGTAGTTGAAGTACAATATTATATGTTACATATGTGCAATATTGTTTGCAAATTTTTAAAGGTTATATTCAAATTTATAGTTGTTATGAAACTGACTATATTCCCTGTTTTATAAAATATATACTTATAGTTTATTAGTACATAATATTAATAGTTTGTACTTAATCTCTTATCTTACCCCTCCTTCTTGCCTCTCTTCCCTGGTAACCACTAGTTTGTTCTCTATAACTGTCAGTCTGCTTTTTTGTTATGCTCCCTAGTTTTTTGTATTTTTTAGATTACACATATAAGTGATACTATACTTGTGATACTATTATTTGTCTTTCTCTGTGTGACCTATTTCACTTAGCATCATGTCCTTCAAGCCCACCCATGTTTTTGCTACTGGCAAACTTTATTTTGTTTTTCATAATATTCCATTGTACATATATGCCACATCTTCTTTATTAGTTCATCTGTTGATGGACACACAGGTTACTTTCGCATCTTAGCAATTGTAAATAATGCTGCTATGGACATTGGGGGACATGTATTGTTTTCAAATTAGTGTTTCTGTATTTTTCAGATATATACCAAGGAGTGAAATTACTGGGTCATGTGGTGGTTCTGTCTTTGTTTTTTTGAGAGACTTCCATACTGTGTGACTACACCTGTTTACATCCCTACCAAGAGTGTATGAGGGTTCTGTTTTCTCCACATCCTCGCAAACTTTGTTCTTTGTGTTTATTTTGATGATAGCCATTCTGACAGGTGGGAGGTGATGTCTCCTTATTGTTTTGATTTGCATTTCTCTAGTGATTAATACAGAGAAGGCGATGGCACCCCACTCCAGTACTCTTGCCTGGAAAATCCCATGGACAGAAAAGCCTGGTAGGCTACAGTCCATGGGGTCGCAAAGAATCAGACACGACTGAGCGACCTCACTTTCACTTTTCACTTTCATGCATTGGAGAAGGAAATGGCAACCCACTACAGTGTTCTTGCCTGGAGAATTCCAGGGATGGCGGAGCCCGGTGGGCTGTCGTCTATGGGATCACACAGAGTCCGACACGACTGAAGCGACTTAGCTGCAGCACCAGTGATTAATAATCTTGAGCATCTTTTCATGTGCCTGTTGGCCATCTGCATTTCTTCCTTGAAACAATGTCTATTTAGCTCTTGTGCCTGTTTTTTAATCAGTTTTTTTAAATGTTGAATTGTGTAAGCTATTTAAACATATTGGATAATAACCCACTATTAGCCATATCATTTGCATATATTTTCTCCAAATCAGTAACATTTCTTTTTATTTTGTCAATGGTTTCCTTTGATGTATGTAGCTTTTAAATTAATTAGATCACATTTGTTTATTTTTTCTTTTATTTCCTCTGCTTTATGAGGCAAATCCAAAAAAAATGCTCTTGTGGTTTATGTCAGAGTGTTCACCTATGTCTCCCTCTAATTTTACGATTTTAGTCTTACTTTTAAGCCTTTAATCCATTTTTAGTTTATTTTTGCATATGGTGTTAGAGAATTTTTTAATTTTATTCTTTTATATGTAACTGTCCAGTTTTTCCTTTAGCACTTATTGAAAAAACTGTCTCTTCTTTATTGTATATTCTTGCCTTCTCTGTCATAACTTAATTAACCATAAGTGTGTGAGTTTATTTCTGGGCTCTCTATTCTGTTTCATTGATCTGTGCCTGTTTTTCTGCCAGTACCATGCTGGCTTTGTAGTATAGACTAAAATCATAGCATGATGCCTTCAGCTCTCTTCTTTCTCAGATCTTTGGTTATTCATAAAATAGCTTGGGTTTTCCATACAAATATTAAAATTTTTATTCTTGTTTTGTGGAAAAGGCCATTTATATTTTTATAGTGAAGGCAGGGCACCCCACTCCAGTACTCTTGCCTGGAAAATCCCATGGATAGAGGAGCCTGGTGGGCTGCAGTCCATGGGGTCGCGAAGAGTAGAATACGACTGAGCGACTTCACTTTGACTTTTCACTTTCATGCATTGGAGAAGGAAATGGCAACCCACTCCAGTGTTCTTGCCTGGAGAATCCCAGGGACGGGGGAGCCTGGTGGGGGTCACACAGAGTCAGACATGACTGAAGTGACTTAGCAGCAGCAGCAGCAGTGATTGCATCATATCTGTAGATTGCCTTGAGTAGTATGGTCATTTTAACTATATTAATTCAATCCACTCCAAGATCACCGTATATCTTTCCGTCTGTTTGTTTCATCTTCAGTTTTTTTGTTTTTTTTTTTTTAATCAGAATCTTATAGTTTTCTGAGTACAGGTCTTTTACCTCCTTAGTTAGGTGTATTCCTAGGTGTTTTATTCTTTTAATGTGATGGTAAATGGGATTATTCCCTTAATTTCTTTTCCTGATAGTTCATTGTTAGTGTATAGAAATGCAGCAGATTTCTGTATGTTAACTTTGAACAGACCAAGTATCAGTCACGAAATTGAATCAGTAATTTAAAAACTCCCCACAAATGAAAGTACTGGATAGGTGAAATCCACAAAACATTTAGAGAAGAGTTTATACCTATCCTTCTCAAACTATTCCAAAAAATTGGAGAGGAAGGAGTATTTCCAATCTCATCTCTGAAGTCACCATTATACTAAGACCAAAAATAGACAGTGATATCACACAAAAATAAAATTGCAAGCCAGGATCACTGATGAACATAGATGCAGTTTTCTTCAAACAAAATGTTAACAAACCAAATCCAACAATGGATTAAAAGGATTATACGCCATGATCAAGTGGGATATTTTCTAGGAATGCAAAGATTCTTCAGTTTTCACAGTTTAATCAAGATGATACACCATATTGACAAATCAAAGAATAAAGACTATATGATCATCTCAGTATATGGAGAAAAAAGTAATTGACAAAATTCTACTAAAATTCAACAACCATTTATGATAAAACTCTTCAGAAAATAGGCATAGAGGGAGTCTAACTCACCATAATGAAGGCCATATATGACAAGCCCGCAGCTAACATCATACTTATTGTATGCTACTGCTAAGTCGCTTCAGTCGTGTCCGACTCTGTGCGACCCCATAGATGGCAGCCCACCGGGCTCCCCCATCCCTGGGATTCTCCAGGCAAGAATACTGGAGTGGGTTGCCATTTCCTTCTCCAATGCATGAAAGCGAAAAGTGAAAACGAAGTCGCTCAGTCGTGTCCGACTCCTAGCGACCCCATGGACTGCAGCCTACCAGGCTCCTCCGTCCATGGGATTTTCCAGGCAAGAGTACTGGGGTGGGGTGCCATTGCCTTCCCCGACTTATTGTATAGCAAACAGTTTATTTCACTTTTGTCTGCTTTGGATTTGTCAGATGAGCTTCAGGGCTTTTCAGCTGTTTTTAAGAACTAATGCTAAATTAGCAACTTCATTCAAAAACAGAAAAAGTGACTTTTAAAACTTTAAAACCTGAGCTAATTAAAATTTAATGACAGGAGAGAAGATCTTCACTAGAAGGTGAAGTTTAACAGTCACTTGCTTGATTTAGGTGCATCCAAAGCAAGCAAAACATACAAATTTGTATTCAGTTCTTGTGAATCCTGGCAGCACAAAGCAAACAAATTCTGGCAGAGTTTCTAAGATCATAAAAATCTTGCATTTCATTGAAAACTATTTTTGTTTGGATTTTAAAAGCTGGCTTTGCTTTTATTATTTATGTTTTCTTTATGCATTTGAGTGTCACAAGCTGTTCTGTACTAAAGAAAGTTTGGTCAGCATTCTTGGCAGGCTACAGATTTAGATTTAAAGAATCTTTACTATGCTACTATTTCCACCCTTCCAGTCCTGTTTGATCATCCATTTAAAGCAGTATTTATCCAACACCAGTAGAAAGGTAATAAAATATGAACAATATGAAATCTAACTATAATTTTATTTTTAAACTAGAACTTGATAACACATTTAAAGAGGCTAAAGATATTTCTCATTTTCTCTCCATACACTCATCCTGATTATAGTATTATACCTTTTAGTATAATAATTGAAAATAATTTGACAAAAAAAGAAACCCTGATGTTTTGTGTGTTCATACTGATTGAAGGGTAAATAGAAGAGGATCCATTTTTCTCTTATGCTTTATTCATTTTGCCATTGTCTAATTTTCCTTGTCTCCTACAAGTCATTGTATTTTCAAACTTGCAATAAGTTGTTTAATCACAGTCAAATTGACATTATCATAAACATACTGTTTCATTCTTTGAGTGTATATGATCATTTGTATTAATAGCCCATATTCTTGATAAAACAATGGTACCGTTTGTACAACAGACATGTTCCTATAGTGGTTACAAGTTCTTGTATCCCAAATATTTCTAGTTTCATATATATACTTAATTATTCATTGTGTAGAATCATTAGACAATTTCAAGCTTGAAAAATAATGGTCATTTAATTTATTTTTTCCACTTCATAATCTGTCTCTTATACACATCTCTGTATGAGCGGGCGCTCAAGCTGCTGCCCTGCAGGTGAGATTGGCAGCAGCTGCCCTGCCTGCCCCCTGTCTCTTATACACATCTAGATGTGTATAAGAGACAGCCCCTGGAGAAGGGAAAGGCTACCCACGCCAGTATTCTGGCCCACAGAATTCCATGGACTGTATAGTCCATGGGGTCCGCAAAGAGTCAGTCACTACTGAGCGACTTTTACTTTCAGGGAAAGGGCAATTAAGGAAATCATATGTCCCTCCACTCTAGGTTCCCTGCCCACGACTGAGGGTCCCATCATGGCCACAGGAATCCAGACCCCTCCCCTCTCTGGTAGGAGGAAAATTACATGGCCTACCTGGTCCTCCTTCTCAGGGGGCCACAGCTCCCTCTGTAGGGACAAAGTCACAGATAGAGTCAAAAGCCAGAAGCCTCCAGAGCCCCGCATCCAGGGCAGGGTCAGTTCAGGGGAGGCTGACCCTGCTCCCTCATACCCTTCCCCACCCCCTGGAATGAACCAGTGCCCACCTTGCGCTGTATGACATAGTCCTCAAACCACTCGGCCTGATTGGCAATCCAGAACATAGCCACAGGGAAGGTGAGGTAGATGGTCATCTGGAAGGGAAGGGGAGGGATGAGTAGTCAGGAATTACCATCCCCGCCTCCACCCCTACTGTACAGAGGCTGCTCAGAATCGGGAAAACCATCCTCTGGCCAAGACCAGAGGTGTTTCCTCAGGACCCTCCAGAAGTCCAAAACTCCCAGCAAGGGTACAGAAGTCACACACCTTGAAGTCTAGTCCCCAGAATCCAAGAGTCACCCCCACCCCCACCCCGAAAGCCCCCTCCGAGTCTAAAAGACTCTTTCTCAAAGAAACAGACATGTTGGCCCCAGGAGCAGAAGAGCTCGTACTACAAATAAAGGCATCTCTCTGAGACCTCAAACCACTCCCAGCTAGATTCCAGAGCACCCTCAGACCCAGAACTCATTCTTCAGAGTCTAGGAGTCGGTCTAGGAGAAAGACGCACACCCACTGTAAACCCGAGAGCTCCGCCAGAGCCTGAAGTCTTCCTTCTTAGAGCCTCCTTCCCAGGTCACATCTCTCAGAGGGCTTTCCTCACACCGGCCCTCCCAGAGCCTCTAACCCAGGGCCCCCTCCTCTGCGTCTCCAACCGTAAAGGTCCCTTTCAAATCAATGGAGCTTTCGCCCCAGAGCCCCTCTCTCGGAGGCCTCCCTTTTCAGAGCCTTCTCCTCATCCAGGAAGAACTCCGCGCCCAGCCTTCCGACCGCTCCGTTGCTCACTGACCCGAAACACCTCAAGCTTCACCCCCATGTTCCTCCTCTTAGGCTTCACAGCCGCTTCCGCCCAAAGCCAACCGCCCAACAAGACAGTAGGTCATTGGGAGTCCGCGGGCTCCACTGCTAAAGCTGATTGGTCCAAGTAGCTTCGTGATGACGTCATCTTAGAGCGCTCGCCTCTGCTTCCGGTAGCTTGGGTGGTCGAACGGAAAGTCAACAACAACTGGCGCATGAAAGGGAAGAGTTCAGCCAATGGGAAATTAGTTTGGTTCGAAAGAGCAGGCCTTTAAGCGTATACGTCATCATACCGCGACTCCTGTCTATACCTGGAGAGCCAGGAAAATGGTGGTGATGGCGCGGCTCTCGAGGCCCGAGCGACCGGACCTTGTCTTCGTGAGTCCTCCGCGGGCCGGGGGTGGCATTCATAGGGGCACCGGGGCTTAGATGCCTCAGGGGATTGGGGCTTGACCACTCGGGGTATTTAGGCTAAAACTGTGCCGGTCTGAGAGCAGGAGGACCCTTACGGGCCGAAGACCGGCTCGTGATGTCTGGACCAGGCTGGTCAGGAGCAAAGATCTGGTGCCGGAGCCCAGGTGACCTCAGTAAAGAGCAAATGGTCGAAGTTAAGGGCCTGGCATCCCGGATCTGGGGCGGAAATGGGAGCGCGCGGGGTGTGGGCGGGAACGGAAACTCATGTAGCTAAACTCTGAGAGGCGTGGTGTTTGAAGTAAAAGTATGGTGACTAGTCCAGGGCTAGTTTCATTGGTAAAATCTAAGTGTTCCGGGTAACGGTCCAGGTCTGGTCCTGAGCGTTATAGTTTCTGGGATAAAGGCATGGTGTTTGGCCCGGGAGAATCTTGGGAAAAGAAGTAAAGACCTGGCGATGTGGAGCTGAGTGGGCGACGGCCAGTAGAATCCTGGAGAGTCAAAGTCTTGGTGTTTGGAGTAGAGGCGTGGCATTTTCACTAGATTGATTCTTGGTGTCTTGAGGTAAAGGCTAGGGAACTTGTCCATACCTTTCTTCCTAAAATAAGGATCTAGCTTCCAACTTCTGGGACAGAGTTGAGCTAAACTGGCTGGTGGGAGCCTGAGATGCCAAAGGTCTGGTGTCTGGGGAGTCATGCTCTGAGGAGGTAAGACTTGCTGACTAGGGCAGAGGCCTAGCGTTGGACCAGAACCTTGGTGTCTGTAGAGTCTGGTGACCTGGGCCAGAAAGTGGATAGCTTGATTCGGAAGGCCAAGAGAGTGATGTCTGTGTGATAGTTTCATGCCTGGCCTGGAACCCGGTGACCGAAGAGTCTGATAGTCTGGGTCACGTTGTAGGTCATCAGATTCTGAGAGGTAAAAGTCTGGTCCATAGTCCTGGTATCTGGGTGACTGGGCTCCAGGGGTGAGCAGTGGCATTTGGGACCTGGGTAGGGGTCCCAGTAGGAGTGGTGCTGTGCGCAGGCTTTGAGAGCAGGTCTGTCTTCTCTCCATACCCTGGCCCTGGCAGGAGGAAGAGGACCTCCCCTATGAGGAGGAAATCATGCGGAACCAGTTCTCCGTCAAGTGCTGGCTCCGCTACATCGAGTTCAAGCAGGGGGCCCCCAAGCCCAGACTCAATCAACTGTATGAGCGGGCGCTCAAGCTGCTGCCCTGCAGGTGAGATTGGCAGCAGCTGCCCTGCCTGCCCCCGCCCCCTGCCCCACCCTGTCATCCCATCACACCAGAACTGGCTAGTAGGTCCCAGGTCCCCCCTAGGTGTTGTGTCAGCGAGTAGACATCCCAGGAATCGCTGAGCACACCTTCCCTGATGTCCTGGCCATCCTCCCCAGGCTCCTGCTCCTAGCATTTGTCTCATAGGGCAGAGGGAAGGGTCCCGGGAGTCCATAAAAGCTGACCAGTCACTGCCCCTCCCTCCAACTCCCAGCTACAAACTTTGGTACCGCTACCTGAAGGCCCGCCGGGCGCAGGTGAAGCATCGCTGCGTGACCGACCCTGCCTATGAAGATGTCAACAACTGCCATGAGAGGGCCTTTGTGTTCATGCACAAGGTGGGGAGGGGGCGTGGCTGGGCCAGGGAATGAGTAGGGAGGTGGGGCTCAGAGTCCATGGAGGTGGACAGAGCAGGGGTGGGAATTCTGTGACCTCTGTGCATGCCGGGCTGAGTGAAACTTAGTTCCAGGGGCACTGTGGTTCTGGGTCCTGTTGCAGGGGACATCCAGCATCCTGGGGCCCAGTGGTGAGGCTGGCAGCTCAGCGCCTCCTCTCCCTACCTCTCCAGATGCCCCGGCTGTGGCTGGATTACTGCCAGTTCCTAATGGACCAGGGACGTGTCACGCACACGCGCCGAACTTTCGACCGGGCCCTCCGGGCATTGCCCATCACCCAGCACTCTCGTATTTGGCCCCTGTACCTGCGCTTCCTGCGCTCACACCCCCTGCCTGAGACTGCCGTGCGGGGCTACCGGCGCTTCCTCAAGGTGAGCCCCCTAAAAGGGCAAGACGGGGCCAGGTTCAGGCAGGTGGGCCAGTTCCCTAGGTCAGGACTTTCCAAAAACGGGCTCGCTGGGGGCACTGTCTGCCCTGACAGACAGGAAATGGGAACATGGCTCGTTGGGACACACAGGGTTTTGTTTGTGAGTTCTGTGTTCAATTTCCAGAGAGTTTGCGAACATCCACTCCACGTCAGGCATTGGGATACAGATGCTGGGGATAGCATGGCTAAGACAGTCCCTGCTTGCACAGAGCTTTCAGTCTCAACCTGGCAGACAAATGCTTGTGACCTGACTGCGTAAACCAGAGTAAATCTGCAACCATGAGAGGGCAGGGAGCAGGAGATAGACACATGACAGGCAGGGCTGAGAGTTGAGGGGCAAACGGTACGGAGGCCTCATGTGGTTTCCCCAAATTTATAGTCTTTAATGCATCGTGAAGTCCTTAGTGCAGTGCTGTTTTAGGTAGGGAGCTTGTGATGAATGCAAGGCCTGGTCTGTGCCAGCTGGACCGCTGGTGTCTAACCCAGACCAGTAAGGGCTGGACCTGGACTGGAGAGGGCTGGGGCTGAGCCTGGAAGTGCAGCGCTCGCTCCTGCCCAGGACAGTGGTGGGTGGCTGACCCGAGGTGGGGTGGCCCTGTGGCCCCACTGACGGCCGGTGGTGTGTGGGTGCCCAGCTGAGCCCCGAAAGTGCTGAGGAGTATATCGAGTATCTCAAGTCAAGCGACCGGCTGGATGAGGCGGCGCAGCGCCTGGCCACTGTGGTGAACGACGAGCGCTTCGTGTCGAAGGCCGGCAAGTCTAACTACCAGGTGGGCCCTGGGGTGCTGGCCGGGTGGGAGGGCCGGCCCCTTGGGGCCATGGCTGACCTTCCTTCGCCCCGCAGCTGTGGCACGAGCTCTGTGACCTCATCTCCCAGAACCCTGACAAGGTGCAGTCTCTCAATGTGGATGCCATCATCCGTGGGGGCCTCACCCGCTTCACCGACCAGCTGGGCAAGCTCTGGTGCTCGCTGGCCGACTACTACATCCGTAGCGGTCACTTCGAGAAGGTGCCTGGGCAGGCAGAGGTCTGGGAGCGGGGCGGGACCTCCCTCCAGCACTCAGCTTTTGGGGACACCTGTAGACTTGCATATGGGCAGAAAACACGTGCCAGTGTATTGCTAGTGCACACCTTTGCACGTGCCTTCCTGAAGGTGGGGCGAGGCAGACTACCTGCCCCTGCCAGCAAGCACACCCACCTTGAACCAGCGAAACCTAGTTTTCCATGGTGGTAGCCTTGGACCTGTTTTAGCTTGGGTGTCCTCGTTTGCTGAAGTTTCCTGAGAATGAGCTTTTGAGAGTGACAGTTGCCTTCCCACCTATTGGGACTCAGGCTGGAGTTGGGGTTTGGTGTGAGGGTCCCTCCTGAGGTGTTGGTGTTACCATCCGTTCACGTTGGCTGTTCTCCTTGTGACAGTGGAGTGGCAAGCTTGGGGATGGGGGCAGTGTGGGGGCGTTCTGAGAAGTTCCTGGAGGAGCTAGCTGGGGTTTGTCTTCTGATTTCATGGCTGCAGTCACCATCCACAGTGACTTTAGAGCCCAAGAAGAGGAAATCTGTCACTACTTCTACCTTTTCCCCTTCTATTTGTGATGAAGTAATGGGGCTGGATGCCATGTTCTTAGTATTTTAATATTTAGTTGTAAGCTGGCTCCTTCTTCGCTTTCTGCTATTAGAGTGGTTTTATCCACATATCTGCGGTTGTTGAGGTTTCTCCCACCTATCTTGTTTCCAGCTTGTTACTCACCCAGCCCGGCATTTCTCATGATGTGCTGTCATATAGATTGAATAAACAGGGTGACAGCAGACAGCCATGTTGCACTCCTTTCTGAATCTTGAACCACATCAATTGTTTCATACAGGGTTCTAGCTATTGCTTCTTGACCAGCATACAGGTTTCTCAGGAGACAGTTAAGATGGCCTGGTATCCCCATCTCTTTAAAAGCTTCCCACATTTTACTATGGTCCACACAGTCACAGGCTTTTGCGTAGTCAATGAAACAGGTAGATGTTTTTCTGGGCTTCCCTAGCTTTCTCTGTGATCCAGCAAATGTTGGTAATTTGATCTCTGGTTCCTCTTCCTTTTCTCAACACAGCTTGGCCATCTGGAAGTTTTTGGTTTGCATAAGGCTGAAGCCTAGCATTCAAGATTTTAAGCATGACCTTACTAGCATGGGGGATGAGTGCAATTGTCCAGTGATTTGAACATTCTTTATTACTACTCTGCTTGGGAAATAGGATGAGGCTTGACCCTTTCTAGTCCTGTGGCCACTGCTGGGTCTTCCAGATTTGTTGACATATTGAATGAAACATCTTGATAGCATCATCCTTTAGGGTTTTGAATAGTTCTACTGGAATTCTGTCACATCCACTAGCTTTATTAACAGGAGTGCTTTCTAATGCCCACTTGACTTCACTCTCCAGATTATCTAGCTCTGGGTGGCTGACCACATCATCATAGTCATCTGGTTCATTTGGATCTTTTTTATACAGGCCTTCCATGTATTCTTTCCATCACTACTTGATCTCTTCAGCATCTACTAGGTCTCTCCTGATTATGTCCTTTTTTGTGCCTATGTTTGGGCAAAAGTTTCTCTTTATATCTCCAATTTATTTGAAGAGATCTCTAGTCTTTCCCCTTCTGTTGTTTTCTTCTAGTTTTATAGACTGTTTATTGAGATATTACTTTGCCAACAAAGGTCTGTCTAGTCAAGGCTATGGTTTTTCCAGTGGTCATTTATGGATGTGAGTTAGACTGTGAAGAAAGCTGAGCACCGAAGAATTGATGCTTTTGAACTGTGGTGTTGGAGAAGACTCTTGAGAGTCCCTTGGACTGCAAAGAGATCCAACCAGTCCAGGATTGGTTGGATCCAACCAGTCCAGTAAAGGAGATCAGTCCTGGGTGTTCATTGGAAGGACTGATGCTGAAGCTGAAACTTCAATACTTTGGCCACCTCATGTGAAGAGTTGATTCATTGGAAAAGGCTCTGATGCTGGGAGGGATTGGGGGCAGGTGGAAAAGGGGACGACAGAGGATAAGATGGCTGGATGGCATCATGGACTCGATGGACATGAGTTTCAGTGAACTCCAGGAGTTGGTGATGGACAGGGAGGCCTGGTGTGCTGCGATTCATGGGGTCGCAAAGTTGAACATGACTGAGTGACTGAACTGAACTGATTGAAGAAGGCCTTCTTATCTCTCTCTTCTCTACCCCTTCCCTTATTATGACTGTGTGTGTGTGCACGCACACATACGGGTGTGTTGTTCAGTCGTATCTGACTCTTTGCAAACCTATGGACTGTAGCCCACTGGGCTTCTCTGTTCCTAGAATTCTCCAGGTAGGGATACTGGAATAGATTGCCATTCCCTCCTCCAGAAGATCTTCCCAACCCAGGGATCATACCCAGGTCTCCTTCATTGCAGGCAGATTGCACATAAACAGCACACAAACTGTCAAATATCTCCATCTTTGGAGGAATTAACTTTTTTCCCTGTAATGATGCCATGCATACAGTATTAAAAATTAGTACATTAGTACATTTGGATACTTTTGCTTCTGTTAGTCGGCCCATTTCAGTTTATTTAATTGACTTGGCTATGGAACCTTAGGAGGCTAAAGAGAAAGTCTCTCCTCCCTACAACAGAATCCAGGACATCTGAGTTATAAATCATCAGTAGTAGTGAAGTCATGGCCTTCTTTCATAGTCTGTGCATTGGGGGATGAAAGTAGTAATCAATACAGTTTTTACATTTTGTTATTTTATCAATGCATGACAACATACAGATCTTACGAAAACAAGACACTAAATTTTGAACATTGTTTTTTAGAAGAGCATGGGTTAGTTGTTCCTTTTGTCTTTTTTTGCCTCCTTTTAAGAAAAAACAGTTGTTTTTTTTTTTTTAAATAAATCTGTTTATTCACTTTATTTTACAGAATTTATTATATTTGAAAATATTTTAAAATTTCTTTATGGACACCTTATCTTCGACAAAGGAGGCAAAAATATACAATGGAGTAAAGACAATCTCTTTAACAAGTGGTGCTGGGAAAACTGGTCAACCACTTGTAGAAGAATGAAACTAGATCACTCTCTAACACCACACACAAAAATAAACTCAAAATGGATTAAAGATCTAAACGTAAGACCAGAAACTATAAAACTACTAGAGGAGAACATAGGCAAAACACTTACCGACATAAATCAAAGCAGGATCCTCTATGATCCACCTCCCAGAATACAGGAAATAAAAGCAAAAATAAACAAATGGGATCTAATTAAAATTAAAAGCTTCTGCACAACAAAGGAAACTATAAGCAAAGTAAAAAGACAGCCTTCTGAATGGGAGAAAACAATAGCAAATGAAGCAACTGACAAACAACTAATCTCAAAAATATACAAGCAACTTATGCAGCTCAACTCCAGAAAAATAAATGACCCAATCAAAAAATGGGTTTTTTGTTTTGTTTTGTTAGTTTTGCTGCATGTAAAGTTCTAGGATGACAGTATTTTCCTCATATCACTATATTGCTTTTCTTTCATTGCCTTTCTTTTTTGCTGAATTCTTTTATTTGAACAACAAGGAGCAGTTGTTTTGGTAAGACTTTTCTGATTAAAAACAAGCAAAAATATTAGAGCACAATTAATAAAATATCAAGCAATTGAGTTAAAGTGAAGAAAAGGTAGAAAATGTCTGAAAAAATTTAGCCAGTTACTTTAAAAGTTAAGCAGATAATCTACTCTCTGACCTTGTCATTCCACTCCCAGTTATGTATACCAGAGAGCTGAAAATATAAGTACATTAAAAGTCTTGGAATAAAATGTTCATACAACATGTTTATTCATAGTAGACCAGAAGTGGTAATAACACAGATGTTCATCAATTGGAAAATGGATAAACAAACTGGAGTATCATCATNCAGATAATCTACTCTCTGACCTTGTCATTCCACTCCCAGTTATGTATACCAGAGAGCTGAAAATATAAGTACATTAAAAGTCTTGGAATAAAATGTTCATACAACATGTTTATTCATAGTAGACCAGAAGTGGTAATAACACAGATGTTCATCAATTGGAAAATGGATAAACAAACTGGAGTATCATCATAAAATTAAATTACACTTATTCATAAGAAAGAATGAGCTACTGTTGCAACACCAACAACATGGATGAATCTCAAAAACCATTATACTCAGTTGAAGAAGTTTTACACACACACAGATATGTGTATGAGAATTTCTCTAGAATGGGTGAACCTAAACTGCAGTGGTGTAAATAATATCAGTGTTGCCTTCTGAGTGTTTAGCCAGTGGGGCTGATGGGTAAGAGATAGGGAGATGTTCTGCAGTTATGGAAATTATCAATGCCCCGATAGTGATGTGGGCTGTATGAGCATATGGATTTTCAAAGTCCAACTGTTAGTAGTTTTCAGATCTGAACCTTTCACTGTAAATAAATTATACTTTAGTAAAAAAGTTAAAGTGAATGTGCAAAAAGTTTGGAGAAAAACCATAAAATGTGCTCATCATCATTACTCATCAGAGAAAGAAAAATTAAAATCACAGTGAAATAGGAGCTCACTAATATCAGAAAGGCTAAAAAATGAAAAAGAATGTCAGTCGATGTTGATGGCAATATAGAAAAGAAAATGATAAAATGTTATTGAAAAATAGTTGGCAGGTTTTTAAAAATAAGATGCAGTGTATATAGTTACTCTACTATCCAATAATTTTATTCCTAGTTATTGAGTCAGCCTGAATCATCTGTGTTCCTGGAGGCAGATGGTAAGAGGGAGGGAATACTTCATGGAAGTCTAAGTGAGGGCACTAAACTCAGGCACCCAAGAAGGCTGGAATCTGAGGGGGAGTGTTCCATGCTCCAGAGACAGTAAGGCAGTACCGGGGTGGAAGAGCTGAATGGAGATGGTGACAGCCTTTGGCAGCCTGGGGAGAGTTATGGTAAAAGATCACACATCAGAGGTGATGGGATGGTTGGAAGTTTGGTTACTTCGAGCAAATAAGTGTGTTGATTTGGCAAATAAATCAGTACATGAGGAATAATTGAATTTAATGTTATTATCTTACCTACTGAGAAATGATTTACAAACGAGGAGGGAAAAGTTAGAGCATTGAGGTTTTCTATTAGAATTGGAAATACGGGTGTGAACCCTTTTTAAAAAAATACATAATCTAGTCATAATTATTCATGAATTCAGTATTTTAGAATTCACAGACTTGCTAAAATTTATCTGTAACCTGAAAATAAATATAGCGCCTCTATGGTCATTCACAGACGTGGACAGAACAGTAAACAGTTTGAGTTGCCTGACATATGTGTTCCCTGCAGAGATCCACCAAGGCAACACTCTGCCTTCAGCTTTCATACTGTAAAAACCTTTTCTTTTCCTTACTTGAGTCTGTTTGAGTGATGTTAGTAGCTTAGTCCTGTCCAACTCTTTGTGATCCCATGAACTAGGGCCCACCAGGCTCTGTCCATGGGATTTGCCAGGCAAGAATACTGGAATGGGTTGCCATTCCCTTCTCCAGGGGATCTTCCTGATGCAGGGATTGAACTCCAGTTTCCTGCATTTCAGGTAGACTTTCTGCCATCTGAACCACTAGGGAACCATGGTTTTAACATTTTTGTGCTTTATCTTGGTGCTTTTGCTGTTTCCAAACTTAGTGCTGAAGTTTGTCTAGTATTCCTAAAGGCAAGAAGGCTGTGGTGTTTCTCACAGAGCAAATGTGTTAGATATGTTCCCTTCAGGCATAAATTGTGTGCTGTTAATCATGAGTTCAGTGCCAATGAATCAGTGATATATTTTGAGTTTGATGGTTTTAAACAGAAACTCATGTTACACAGCAATGTTATATAATGACCAACTGGTGAAAGTGTGACCAGGGGCTCACAGGAACCTAACCCACATTCTCAGGGATGGTGGTTCATTATTCCTTAATTTGGAATTTTCAGTGACTTGCTAAAATGTAACTACCAGGAATAGTGAGAATAAACTTTGTATGGGAGTGCATATGAATTATATTCAGAGATGGGCATAGATTCATTGATACCATTTAGCAATGTTCTTGAATTCTAAAAGCATCTTCACTAAAGCATAAGAATTTTTGTCCAGGAACACCTTATATCAGAAAATGAAGGCATGCTCAAAGAATGATAAGACACGTCAAAAGTATATGAGAACCTTACTTGATGGATCTCTCACCGAGCAAGTCTAGGACAATTTGAGTATTAAAATCAATGACAATATCAGATGACACCCAGTATACTAAAACAGGAACCCATGAGTTCATACTAATATAAATAAATGAAGGAGGAAAAGAACTCTTCTTCAATTAAATAACTAAAGAGGAAATGATAGTCATAATTTGGAAAATTGTAATGGTGGCAGAGGTTTTGCTAAGAAACAGTATACTGATGGAATACTGAAATCTGAACTCAATGATGACTTCACTCTAAAGAGACCCGACTTTGGTTTTGAGGAAACATCCTCCAGACTCAGAAAGGAATCATAAAGCATGAAAAGCCTGCAAATTTGAAAGACTATTAAGGACATAAGAGAAAGGGATAGATTAAACAACTGTTTCAGACTGAATATTTATGAGACATGAAAATTAGAACAATACTGCTTTCTAGACAAGTATCTGGACTAGAAGTGAAAAGGATTGATGTGATCATTGGCAAAATTAAAATAGAGCCTATGAATTGGAAAGCAGCATTGTATATGGAACGGCTTCCTAAATGGATGAGTTGTATGGTAGTAATGTCAGAGAGGATTGTTTTTATAAGATACACACTGGAGTCTCTCTAAGAGTGATAGGGCATCAAACAGAAAATGACTCTTCCAATTTATTTTCTTCTTTCCCTCCTTCCTTCCCTCTCTCTCTCTCTCCCTCCCTCCTTCCCCATCCCATTCCTTCCTTGCATCCATCCTTCCATGTAGTCTGTAAGAGAGAACAATATTCATTAATCTTTTTACTCTGAGAAAATCCTTAAAATAGTTCTTAGGTTTCCTACACACAAAATATTCCATGACTCTCAGTAATTGAATAATATAAGTTTGTTGTGGATATAATATTACAATAATAATTTTCAGTACTATTTTAAGTTGAAAAATATTTTCCTGTGATTATCTTTATTTTGGCCAATTCTTTATTCTGCTCTCTTTATGTGTTGCCTCATTCCTGTAAATTATAGCCACTTTAAGTCAGTGAGGTAGGTGAAGACAATTTTAGTTTTTTTTCATTAAAAAGTTATTTTGTGTCCAAGTAAGTCTATATTCTTATCACAACTTTCTGCTAAGCAAGTTCCTAATGAAGTAGATATATAATACACG
>SJYT01061148.1:157169-180078 GCA_006410635.1 Cephalophus harveyi | reverse complement strand
AAGATTTTTTGGGATAATTTTCAAACTAGTTTTTCTCATAAAGTGATCATTAATATAACCAATTTCAATTTTCTCATTCCATAACAACTTTGTTGATACTCCTAACTACAATGTCAAAAACAGTGGCAAATATGCATAACTATATTAACAATAAGTAAAACATATGGAATGACTCCTGGACTGCATCTTCCTTTATTCTTTTTAAAACCCAAATGACATTATTTTGCTAGATAAAAGTCTTATTTTCCTGCCTGGTTGTTTGATATATAAATGCCAGCTGTTGTAATGTTTTGATTTGGTTTTTAAAGAAGCCATTATATAACATTTTCTTTCTTTCATCATTCCAACTCCAAGCTAGAAGGCACTAACAGGCCTCAAGGTACAAAGCCATAGAATTTCCTTCTGGAACTTTCAGATTTTCCTTGAAAAAGAAGGCAGTTGTTTGCCTAAAATTTTTTCAAGAAATAATGCAACAAAAACAGTGATATCTCATTTGCATTAGCCTCACAGACTTTCTAGCATCATCGTAGAGTATGTTAATCAAACTTGGGCATCTGCTGTTATTCCGAGACCAAATTTATAAACTAAATTCTCAAAATTATAGACTGAAGTCAGTCTGAATTAGCTTCAAAGTCCACTCATAACTTGAAATATCTTGAGCAAGTACTTATTCTGTCCATTTCTGGTTTCCTTGTATGGTTAACATACAGAAGTAAGTAAGTATTAGTCACTCAGTCGTGCCCTACTCTTTGCGACCCCATGGACTGCAGCCCACCAGGCTCCTCTGTCCATGAGATTTTCCAATGAGGAAAACGCTGGAAGTATTTTCCTTATTGGAAAATACTGGAAAATGCTGGAAGTATTTTCCTCATTGGAAAATACAGCATTCCAAGAGTACTGGAATAGGTTGCCATTTCCTTCTCCAGGGGATCTTCTCAACCCAGGGATCGAACCCGGGTCTCCTGCACTGCAGGCAGATTCTTTACCGAGTGAGCTACAAGGTTAATAGTATTAAGCTTTTCTATCTTCTGTATATGTTGTGAAGTTATATGTAATGGCCTTGTACTATTCCTGGCATAGTTTCAGTCTGTAAATAGTGGCAGGGCAGTGCTGTGGTTGCTGCTCCTGATGGTTCTGATAAACTTTATCATCATTGCAAACCCCAGTTTTTTCAACAGAGCTTTATGTTTTTTTCTGAGTGTTAGTTGACAGATAGGATATCACTAATTCTCCCTTCAAGCTAAAAATATGCATGGCTGCAGAAATGTCAACTGTAGACAGATAGTTATGCTGAAAGAGATGACATTATGAGAAATTCAAGGTATGGCCACAGAGGAATATAACTACATTCCTATGGCACTTATGAAATGAATTTATAGCTAATTCCAAATGAGCTGCTACTCTGAAGAGATGTCAGCACTTGAGAACAGGTGTCAGGTAGCTGATGACTTGGACAATATATATTTGATAAGTTTCAATATAACTTAGAAAATATTTATTTGTACTCATTTTACTGATACCATAGGACAAAGATATGAATTGAAGAAAAATGTATAGTTATAAAAGAAACACAAATGTATTTATACTGCTCCTTTTACATACATAAGAAATTTAGCATTTTGGTTTTCGGTAAAGATCCAAATTTACTCACAGCTTTATACCTTGATGGACTTGAAACAGGGAAATAAAATATAGCTTTATGTGATGCCACAGTCTCTACAAATATAAAAGCCTGTATTAAAGATATAGTCACTTTTATTTTAATGTTCAGCCTCTCAAATGCCGTCATTCTGTTCTGAAATTCATGACATACCAATTAACAACCTCATGACGTGCCCATTTCTTCAGTGTTCTCATAGTGACAGGAGTAAGAAGGCCTTGATTCTTCCTGGGTTTTTCAGTTCCCTTTCCATCTATGCTGTGGTGTAGCTGGCTTAGGTAACCACTGAGATGTGGCGTCCCAGCTGGTCTTTGGAGGGCAATAGTCTAGATGCCATGATACAACTGTGTGTCCCTAGTCATCAAATCCTTCTTTTGATCTGTGTCAGCCCATGTATAGTTCTTTTAAGCTCTCCATTTCCATAGTGAAATTGCTGGATCTTTCTGTGTTCCACACACATTTTTACAGGAATTCAGGACAGAGACCTTAGGCTCACTGTGAAGCTCCACTGGCTTTGCTGCACTGTTTTGCTGCATGTTGGATATTCAACCCAAGAAACTGTATTTCCTGCAACTTAATTGAATTAAATTCCCTAGGGGAGGGTACCATGTTTATCAATCTTTATTTCTGTCTTAAATTCCTCAAATCCTAATAATCGAGTACAGTATTGATTAGCAACAATTAATAATAATTAACTGAATAAAACACGCATAAGTCAATGTGATGGGAAAGCTAATTAACTGAGGAATGGAAAGAGACATAATATGGGAAATCACAGTAAAGGTAAAGACTAGATTCAATAAATACATGATTTTGTTGGGTGCCAAACGTGAACTCATTGAGGTGAATCATTTCCAAATATGATGAAAAGCATAGTCAAGCTCTGCTGCTGCTGCTAAGTAGCTTCAGTTGTGTCTGACTCTATGTGTAGAAGGTAAATTAAATGATATAAAAGTGACCTTGAAATATGTAGAAGTGATTGAGCAAGTCTGGTCTCGGGTACCAGAAGGGTCATTGCTGCTGATATTGAAGTTGTAAAAAATTTTAGTGAAGTGGCTATGGGAACTTTCAGCTTGCTGATGATGGTATCAAGGAGAGGAGTTAAATTTTGAGTGTCCTGTCATAGACACCACTTGTGAAGCTAAAATTAAGGTTTACTGAAGATTTTCAAAAAGTGATTGGGGGTTGGTGGTGGCAGAAGTGTGATCTACAATTAGCATGGGAGTCTACTGACTATCCTTAATGACTGGGGAAATTAGAAAATACCACACTCTCCAGTGAAGAAAGCTGAAAGTAAAATTTCAGTTAAAGCAAAGAAGTTGAATTATTGTTTACAGAAATATTTAACAATACTAGAAAATATATTTTAATAGTATACTGTTATCTTGATGCTCATTGGAAAAGCCCAGTAACATCTAGGCAGATGGAAGGAGGAAGATGAGCAGTTTAATGTTATAGTGGCACAAGTAGTCAATCAAGTGGTAGGGAGGTAGTTTTCCTATGGTAAATAAGATGAAGGAAGCAAAAGTACAGGAAGAAATTGATAGTGGCGTAAAATTGATAGTGGCTTGGAGAGGTGTACACAAAATAAATAGGAGTTGAACTGGTGAGAATATTGGACGGTTAACAAAACCCAGGCTTCAGTGTTTGTGTGACAGAATTGCTCATAAACCTTGTGATAAGCAGCTATCTCAAATAAAGCCATGGAAAAATGTCATATATTAAAGCTTTGTTTAGGAATAGTAATGTATATTGTGATTCCTGCTGTCATGTTCATTAATGTGCTTTTGTCAATGAAGGGCTAATGCACTAAATGGAGGCAGCTGTCTATTTCTCTTAAATGTATACTTTATTTCTTAGGCCCAAAGCATAGGCTAGTATTCAGTGAACAGTTTTATTTATTGCTGTTTAACTAAACCATGAACATCTGTAATAAATACAAGGAAATTCAATACAAGTAAATTCAAAACTGAGTCACATGGTGACTTTTGCAACTCTTAAGAATTCAAATACTGATAAAATGGCAATACAGAGTACCTTCAAAGTCATGAAATAGAAGATGGACACCAAAAATTGTCTGGCAGATCCATTATTCTAATAATTTTTCTTTGAGACACCAAAATGAAATGTTGGTTTCCAAAAGTTTTACAACCCATTTTCCTTAAAACTTAATTTTTACAGTTTTATAGAAAAACATTTTTTCCATCTCTTTTCTTTTAGTCTAGATGGGGCAATTTTTCTCTGCCCTGTCCTTCATTTCAGTTCAGTTCAGTTCTGTTCAGTCCCTCAGTCATGTCTGACTCCTTGCGACCCCATGAATCGCAGCACGCCAGGTCTCCCTGTTCATCACCATCTCTTGGAGTTCACTCAGACTCACGTCCTTCATTTGAGTTCTCCTAATTCCTTTCAAATTTATTATTTGTATATACTTTCTATTTAGAAATTCTCTAAGAGATCCCTTTATGAGTTCCACAGGTTCCTTGGGCACTGAGTGAGAATGTCGCTTCCTACCCCACCCATCTTACCCCCATTTGATAAAAGAGCATTGTATGATGAGTTTACATGGTGTGTTCATGTAGATTAATGGAGCCAAAGTAAAAAACTAAGCTTTCTAATCCAATTTGATCTATGTATAAAATTTTTATTACTCTCTAGTTTCCTCCCTTTTCTATCCAAAATCTGGCATCACCTTCAAACTGCAATTTCTTTGTACCTCAGTTGTAAAAATCCCTTTTATGATGAGTTTACATGGTGTGTTCATGTAGATTAATGGAGCCAAAGTAAGAAACTAAGCTTTCTAATCCAATTTGATCTATGTATAAAATTTTTATTACTCTCTAGTTTCCTCCCTTTTCTATCCAAAATCTGGCATCACCTTCAAACTGCAATTTCTTTGTACCTCAGTTGTAAAAATCCCTTTTTTCTCATGCCAACTTGTCACTGATTTTCTCAGTGTGGTTTTAATTGACATCCTTTTTTCTATCTGTTCATTGTCTGTATGTAAAATAAAATTATTTCTCAGCCTTAATTGTATGCAGCATCCTATAATCAGCTCATCCTAGAATTATGGGATCACATGCAAATTATAGATTATGCTCAGAAACTAAAGATTTTCCCAATTCAAGGAATAATAGAATAAAATAGAATAAAATACCATCACTTAACACACAATCCTTATATAGAGTAGAATATAAAACAGCTCCTCAAAGAGACTTCATTATTATTTCCTCATTTTTTTAATTTCTGCTAAATTGTATTCAATTTTTTTCAGTACTTCATTGGCACAGAGCTAAATACATCAGAATCAGTTGTTTATCTTTCTCTACAAGACAAGTGAGAGAAGCCAACATGGAATACTAACTTGACTAAGTCAAGATTTACATATTTGAATTCCGATTTGGCATCAACTTCCTTGAAACCTTGTGAGATCACATGAGCCTCAGTTTCCACAACAGTGAAAGAGTGTGGTCTTCACTGCACCACCTGTCTTTGCAGGGTTAAAGTTAGTAGTGCTAGATCTCTGAAAAATATAGACTTCAGAGATGCAGTGTATCCACAAAATGGCAACATCTCTGCTCTATTTCAGCTCTGACTATTCTACAGGAAAAAAAGAACAAACAATAAATTCTATGAAAATCCAAACTTGATTAATTTCAAAACTTTAAATTCTCTGCTAGTCTCTGGGCTATCTGATATGTCATGATCTTTAATCAAGAGACTTTTCCATTCAGTCTTTACATCACCCTCACTGAAACAGAACTTTCTGGAAGTCTTCCTGTCCACATTCACCCATCTCAAGTTCACATAGTTCCCATTCTTCTATCCTCTGAAGTGTCCTCTGTATTTCTACATTCAGAGCATTTAAAACTGTGTTATGTAATTATATATTCATTTTTCTTTATTCCTCAATATATTGAAAGTTCTGAGAGTTGGAAAAGTTATGTTTTTTTCTATGTCTATTAATAATCTATAATGGAAAATTATGAAAAATATATGTGTACATATAATTGAATCACTGTTGTACACAAGAAACTAAGGCAATATTATAAATCAACAATAATAATAATAATAAAGACCATCATCCCTTTGGCATAAGTTCAGTTGGAGGTAGAATGAGTACCTTATGTGAAACATGCTGATCTTTAAAACCACTTTTTCACTTTTTCTATTTTCTGAGCCACTGTGGTGTTTGTCCTTGGAGAAGG
This sequence comes from Cephalophus harveyi, assembly GCA_006410635.1. NCBI lineage: Eukaryota > Metazoa > Chordata > Mammalia > Artiodactyla > Bovidae > Cephalophus > Cephalophus harveyi. The sequence continues at coordinate 174,213 of SJYT01061148.1, read as the reverse complement.
AAATGGCAGCCCACTCCAGTGTTCTTGCCTGGAGAATCCCAGGGATGGGGGAGCCTGGTGGGCTGCCGTCTATGGGATCGCACAGAGTCGGACACGACTGAAGCAGCTTAGCAGCAGCAGCAGCATGGTGTTTGTCCTGCTGGGCGTGTTCATTTTTAATCATGTTTTGCTTGTGCTGTTTTCTTGCTGTCCTCTAAATTATCATATGTATACAACCCCTTGCTGCCTTATTCCCTTGAATTTATTTGGGAGTACAGTCTCCTGGCCTCGGTTATTTTTTTTTACTTTGTGCCAAGTGCTTCACCGTCTGGACATCCTACTCTGTTATCTGCCAGTCACACCAAGGTCCCGAATTCAACTTCTGTCCTCAGACTTGTGATGTCAAGGCACAGCATTATCATGCATTTTCCTAATTCATATTTGTTGAAATTCTAGATCATCTTCTTTTCTTGGATATTGAATTGTTCTTTCTTTACTGATGTGTTTTATAAGGATTTGGAGTTATATATGGTATCAAGGCAGGAATAAGATTTGTCACATAATGCAGCACTGCTCACTCTCTGTGTACTAGCTGTCTTCCCTTCCTAACACTTACATGTGTTATTTGGCAAGTGCATACAAGTGAAAGACACTCATTTATGTGTTTTACTGATGTGTTTTATAAGGATTTGGAGTTATATATGGTATCAAGGCAGGAATAAGATTTGTCACATAATGCAGCATTGCTCACTCTCTGTGTACTAGCTGTCTTCCCTTCCTAACACTTACATGTGTTATTTGGCAAGTGCATACAAGTGAAAGACACTCGTTTATGTGTGTGAGTGAAGTCGCTCAGTCATGTCCGACTCTTTGCGACCCCATGGACTGTAGCCTACCAGGCTCCTCTGTCCATGGGATTTTCCAGGCAAGGGTACTGGAGTGGGTTGCCATTTCCTTCACCAGGGGATCTTCCCAACCCAGGGATCAAACCCGGGTCTCCCACATTGCAGGCAGACGCTTTACCGTCTGAGCCACACGGGAAGCTTTTATGTGTGTGAATTCCCATTTTTGTCAAATTTACTTCTACACTTTTAGCCACTCACTTAGCTTTCATGATTTGATAGGCAATCAGGTGTCTTTTTCTTCCATCTTTAAAAAAAGTATAATAGTGATATTTTAAAATATCAAGGTAATTTGAGAATCCTGAAATGTAAAATCTATACATAGATAAGGAAATCAGTTTTCATATACCATACATTTTTGAATGAAAATGACTGAGAAATAAAGTATGTTTTCCTACTTCTTTCCAGTTTCTTCCCTGTGTAATACACACACACACACACACAGTTTCTCTTTACTGCTTTTATTCAGCATCGATTGGCTACAAACTCCTGCTGTTTCAAATCTTTGTCTCTGCACTGAGACTGATGGCATCACTTATCCCCAGAGTGTTCAGTGAAAAATACATGGGCACAACTTTGGGTAGGAATAGATTTCAGCACTCAGTGATATTAGGTAATCTCCTCCCAAATGCTACATGTGAGGCCAGAGTATCCTGTCATCAAACTTTACATTTAGCACATGAAATTAATCAGTGTAGTCATCCATTGGCTATCATGTGTATTTTAAAAGGCAGCCCTAGGTTACACAACCTGGCTTGTCTGGGATGGTTATCACTTAGCCTTTAGGAAGACCTACCTTGTGAGTCTGAGTGAACTCCGAGAGATGGTGGTGAACAGGGAGGCCTGGCATGCTGCGATTCATGGGGTCGCGAAGAGTTGGACACGACTGAGCAACTGAACTGAACCTAAGGCTTTAGTGTGCCAGGTTTCCCTTGGTCCATTATACTCCACTGTGGCGAGGCAGACCTATTTTTCTGCAACATCAACTATACTTCCTATGCTATCATCACATGGAGGAGAAAAAAAAAAGTAAGCGTGTCTATTTCTTCCCCTTACTTAATATATGCACCCTATCTCCACAAAGTCATGAAACATTAAGGTGTAAGGATGCCTAAGGATTACGAAATCACTATTCCTTGCACCCATCTTATACTGGAATCTGCTTTGACAGTTTTAGCTAATTGGCCAGTTGATTCATCAATGATTTCAGCAAAGCAGGACTTAGGAAATTCATTCATTTATTTATTCATTCATTGAATATTTATTTCATTCTGTGTTCTGAAGATGTAACAGAAGTAAAAAGCGAAAATTTCAACCCTCATAAATTTTACATTCTATTGACAGGAGAAAGACACAAAACAAAAATGATTAAGTGAGAAGATATGTTGTTAGATATCAGTAAGTGTCAGAGATGAGAACAAAGCAAGAAATAAGGAAAGAAATTACCAAGAGAATGATGAGGCTCAACTTTAAATAAGATGATTAGGAAATGTCTGATCAGAGGAAGCGTCTGGGGAATGAAGAATAAGAAGGGGTGGGCAGGCATTATTGATGGAAGAGCTTTCTAGGCAAAACACGTGAAAGCTAAACACCTATAGAGTTAAAAGCTCTTAGGTGTGCATTGCCCAGTGTGTTTGAAGAGAAAGATCCAGTGGCACTAAAACAGAACGAATAAGGGGAGTGATAATAATGGGACATGAGGTCAGAGAGAGAACTGGGTTGGAGGAGAAACGTATAGATATTTTGTAAGACATTGTAGGATCTGTCTGTCTGTCTGTGAAGTCGCTCAGTCGTGTCCGACTCTTTGTGACCCCGTAGACTGTAGCCTACCAGGCTCTTCCGTCCATGGGATTCTCTAGGCAAGAATACTGGAGTGGGTTGCCATTTCCTTCTCCAGGGGATCTTCCCAACCCAGGGATCGAACCCAGGTCTCCCACATTGGAGGCAGATGCTTTAACCTCTGAGCCACCAGGGAAGCCCCATTGTAGGATGCTGCAGTAATTTTTGTTTTCTCTCTGACTGATATGGGAAGCCAGGTTTTGAAGCATAGAAGTGGCGTTATACGATTGATATTTTAAAATACATATGTCCTCTCCCTCTAGAACCTGCACATATATATACCTATGGCTTATTCACATTGATGTTTGGCAGAAACCAAAACCATTTTGTAAAGCAGTTATCCTTCAATTAAAAAAATAAATTAATTTTTAAAAAGATAATGTGTACACCCATGGTGGATTCATGTTAATGTATGGCAAAACCAATACAATATTGTAAAGTAATTAGCCTCCAATTAAAATAAATAAAGTTAAATTTAAAAAATAAGTGAATAAAAACTGAAACTGAAAAAAAATAAAAAGATAATGTCTATTTATATATTTATGTCAATATAGATACAGATATGGCTAATTTCCCTTTAGAAGCTCGATGAGGAATATACATTGGGTCAAGGGAAAAAAATTAAGAGGCCATTGCAACTATCCAGAGTAGAAATAATGTTGGCTTGGATCATGTCACTCTGTGGATGTAATAACCTATTAGTTGAATTTTAGATATATTTTTAAAGTAGAGTTTCCAGGATTTGCTGCCAAATTTAATGTTGGTCATAAAAGAAAAATCATGAATGACAACAAGAGTTTTAGCCTAAACATCTGAAGAGTGGTGGTGTTGTGATCAAGATGGTGGAGATTTCAAGAGAAGCAGACTTTGAGGAAGGTGATAAATCTGTTTTGGAAATGTTAAGTTTGAGATGCATTTTGAATACTTAGAGATACTGAGTAGATGATAGTCTGGAATTTGGAGATTTAAGAGAGAAGTCCAGGCTGAAAAATATCTATTGATATTTAGATAATATTTAAAGCTGTAAATATCAAGGAGTGGATTTAAATAAGGGAAAAATCCAAAAGTTATGTCCAGAAGTTCTACAATATTGAGATACTGGGAAGCTAAAAGGAATAGTCATCGATATAAAAGGGGAATCATCATGAGAGTGAAGTGTCCTGGAATGCAATAGAAGAAGTTTTAGTAAGTGGCTACACCTGAGACTAATATACTATATGTCAATTATACCTCAATAAAAAATAAAGTGGGAGTGATTAATGTGTAAGATATTGGTGGTAAGTAAAGGATGATAAAAAGTGAGAATTCTCATTAGATTTAGCAATGTAGAGATTGGAAATGATTTTGACAAGAGTAGTTATGGGATGAAAGTCTCATTGGAATATCTTCAATGAGATAACTGAAGAAGCACTGCAGATAATAAGCATACACCATTACCCTGGGATTTTCTGTTACATGGAGCAGAAAAAGAGCAATAACTAGGGAGAAACAGGGCCAGCATGTTTGTGTGTATGTTTCTAGATAGAAAATATCACAGATGGGTTGTATTCTATGGGAATGACACCTTATCAAAATTATCTGAAGACATCTTTGACCTGTTTTGCCCTTTACATTGCACCTTAATCATATACTAGCCTTTCTAACTTCCAAACCTATTATAGTCTTCTTGAATCAGGGGTCTTAATTCTGTGATCTTTCTACCCATAGTACCAGACCATCAATGAAATCCTGGGTTCCAAACTGACTTCCACTGGAGTGTGGTGGAATCTTAATATAAATACAAATGTCTTTCTAAATAGGAAAAGAACAGAAATATAAACTTCATTTCCCTACATCCCCAAAATAAACACCAAAATTAAAACAAGACAGGATTATGTCTTTCTTTTAATTAATAATTTTGCTTCCACTGCTACCTTTTGGATATAGGTAGAAGTGTTTAAATGGAGGAAATTGAATGGAAATTTTAATGGAGGAAATTGCTGTTGAAATTATGAATCCATAATTATTTTAAGTAAGTAATTTATACTTTTGCTTTTAATATACCACAAAAGAAATGTTTTGAGATAATGGCTCCTCAATAAATATATTTAAATGAACTTCTAGGGGTACATTAGAGACTGCATTTAAAGATTAAAATGCATCAATAGTTTTATAGAAATTTGGAAGGGACTTGGGAATGTGTACCATATTTGTCAACGATTATCGCAGACAGTGCTGCCTAACAGGCTGGGTCCTAATGAATGTCACCAACATTCATGAGGTGGAGAAATAAAGTACACAGGTAAACTAGTCAAGGTCTGAAAAGTCACGTGGCAGACAAAAATAGGGAGGTGTGAAAAAGTGTGAAAAATACTTTCTTTCTACTTTCTTTCAGCCTACTTTCTACTCCACTTTTGCTATTTGCTATGTTTTTCTGATTGATAGCAGTGAACATTTCAGAATATATTCTAATTGACATTCAGTTCAGTTCAGTTCAGTCGCTCAGTCGTGTCCGACTCTTTGCGACCCCATGAATCGCAGAACGCCAGGCCTCCCTGTTCATCACCATCTCTCGGAGTTCACTCAGACTCACATCCATCGAGTCCGTGATGCCATCCAGCCATCTCATCCTCGGTCGTCCCCTTCTCCTCCTGCCCCCAATCTCTCCCAGCATCAGAGTCTTTTCCAATGAGTCAACTCTTTGCATGAGGTGGCCAAAGTACTGGAGTTTCAGCTTTAGCATCATTCCTTCCAAAGAAATCCCAGGGTTGATCTCCTTCAGAATGGACTGGTTGGATCTCCTTGCAGCCCAAGGGACTCTCAAGAGTCTTCTCCAACACCACAGTTCAAAAGCATCAATTCTTCGGCGATCAGCCTTCTTCACAGTCCAATGGCTTGGATTTTATATTTTTATGTACATGTTTTTTGGTTTGCTACTCCTGGTAAACTAAAATCTCTGCAAAGACATAGATGATATCAGTTTTGATCATCAGTGTATAACTAGCCTTTAGCACATAATCGGAACTCAGTAAGAACAAGTTTAAGGAAAAAAAAGAAGGGAGGAAATGATGAATAAACAGTAGCTATATGTAAGGAAAGAGAGAAGGAGATCTCTGGGCAGGAAAGAAGCAGACAAGTAGGCTCTGAGGTGAGAAGGAGTATGATAAAAAAGACCTGAAATCAGACTGTCCATCCGTTGGGATTGGCTGAAAGAAAAATAGCAGAAAGCATGGTTTAGAAATAATCACTATTCCAAGGGTATGAGGACTCAAAAACCATCTTTAGTAGTTTTAAGAGCATTGAGATTCTTTTGATTTATTTTAAGAAGGGAGGTTACATAATCAATTTTCCCTCTAACAAATAGTCTTCTGATTTCCACCAAAGAAGTTCTGGATGATGGATGTGGCATTGAACATATATGTACTTATCCAACTGCCCACATATCCCTCCATCTCCTCTCCTGAGCCAAGCAGCTCAGATAGCAGGGAAGACCTGGAGCTCTGTACACGTTTGGTTCCTCCCTGTGGTTCTCTGGAAGATGAGGTAGAGCCAGTTGCTCGGCGTGAGTCCTACTTCTGTTGCTGGGCCTGGGGGAGCCCTAGGAACTAGTTGAGTGGAGACGTCCCTCCAACCGCCTCCACTGCCTGGCCAGCTCTCAGGGGCAAAGTCTTTATCTCTCTTGTGGAAAATGATGCACATGACATCACACTAACACACATTCTGGAACTGAAAATGTTGTTTTCCAGACTAACAAGTACAAATTCATAAATAGGAAGTCAATGCTTTTTGTGCCAAAAAATCAAGTAGAGATAATATTTCAAGCAAAAATGAAATAATATAAAAAGCATGAAGAAAAATATAAGACTTGGAAAGAAGATTCAGAGTATCGAATATGATCATGTTAGGATTTTCCAAAAGAGAAAAGAACTGGATATGCACAATCATTAGACATATAAAAGATAATTTCTTTGAGCTAAAGAAAACTGAATATGCAGATTGACAAGATGTAAATCTCAAGAGAAATTAGCCTGTCTCCACTAAATGCCCAGGGCAAGGAAAGTACCTGACACACAGTAGGTACTAAATGGATTTTTCATGTGTGAATTAATAGACAAAATTTGCTTCTGGCTTTTAAGGTGCAGTGATAAAATTACATATAATTTACTCAAGGGAAAGCAGATCAGGATGGAGAAAAATTGCAATTGTAGTCAAATAAGAAAGAAAAATGAAACCTTGGGGTTTTCTTCAATATGCCTCAATATTTTAATTTTAATACAAAAGGTGATTAAAATTTTATTGATCACTCATATGGACCATCTATATCAACCAGTCATGGTGATGCCATAATAAATTACCAATGGCCAAAAGTGATTCAAATGTATATTTAGGCTAAATATGAATAAAGTTTAAATAAAAGCCTTTTTAACACTGAAATACTTGGCATATAATTATATGAATAGAAGTATATTATTTTTTAGCAAAAAGACAATATTTAATATAGTAGTATTAAAATTTTTTTTGTAGTCTACAAATACTGGTTAATAAGTAATGGGCTTTACATCATCACATAGCCATTAGACGCTATGAGAATGGAGAGGTTGTCATGGAAAAAAAAGATGTGTCTCTGGGGTTTTGCCTTTAGTGGATTATCAGATGTCCCTGCTGAGTGAATAAAGCAGCCTGGTATGAAGAGTAGAATGTTGAATTTTATGATCTCTGAATTACTTTCTATTTCAAAAATTTTATTTTCTATTGATGACTACTATATATAAGGATAGTTGCTATTTCTTAGATTCTTAGAAAATTTTACAGTGCAGTTTCTCCCTGAAAGCTACTAATTTCATTATTTGGAATTTTTTTAATGTCCAAACTGGTCAAAATACTGTAGATCAATTTTTACATCTCCCTAAAATGAACTATCTTTAGAAAATAAATTCCTCAGATACATATTGAAAATCTATAGAGAAATATTGCATTCCCCTTCTCTGTATTTGTTCGCCAATAATTCCAAGTCATTTCATATGACTCTCATTCTTCTTTGGTATATAGGAAAGTATAAAAAAGAAATAACAGCAAACTTCAAAGGTCTCCCAGGCCTGTAAACATCTCCTTTATGGCTTTTATGGGATAGACTCTCTCGTGTCATATTTTTAACATGGTTCTAATAGTAAATGTTTATTGACTTGTTCACTCCAGCCAATTTTCTCTATATCACCCCTCATGCTGTTTGATGTTAATTCATTACAAATGATGAAATATCCCAGTGGAAGTATGAGTGTGCAGGACTGCCAAACTCAGAAAGGCAAAAAAAAAGCATTTTTATTGGTACCAAGTGCACATCTGTTGGAAGATTGCTAAATTGGTTTGTAAAAAAAAAACTCGAAGACAGGTAATTTATCAGATTACTTGAAACATAGATTGATCTGTGAGGTTTCCTTTGTGAAAATACACAATGCAGTATCACTAAACAGAATGACTATATGGAGAACAAAATGAATTTTCCTTGTTTCTGATTCTTTGGAATCATATTCCACTGTGACTAAATAGGAAAAGAAGAACAATACCTCTGGCAAAAGTGAAAATGGTTAACACAAGTACAGAAGAAACATGTAGTTAGGAGAAGTTACCATGCATGGCTTTGCAAAATGCTTTTTGCAGCTTATTTTCTGATTTAAATACTAATTTTCTTTTAGTAGAAAATGTTTATTTTATTGAGAAATGTGGGCTTCCCACATGGCACTAGTGGTAAGGAACCTGGCTGCCAGTGCATGACATGTAAGAGACGTGGCTCTGATTCCCTGGGTTGGAAAGATCCCCTGGAGGAGGGTACGGCAACCCACCCCAATATTCTTGCCTGGAGAATCCCATGGACAGAGGACCCTGAAGGACTACACTCCATAGGGTCGCAAATTGTGGGACACAACTGAAGCGACTTAGCACATATTATTTTAACTGGCAAAATAATGTTGAGTGTTTTTCCCCTACTAAGAAATTTAACATTTCCATCTAGTTTAATTTTCTAGTTAAATGATAAAGAACTCCCCAGATATCTCCTTTCAGCACCTAACGCCCTTACAGTCTGATCTCCCACAGAGTTGTTTCATCAAAGCAAGGTGAATGTTTAAGCCATGTAGTTACATGTGGGAAGAGCTTTTATTTACTTTTATTTATGTCCCTTTTGAAGAAACACTATACCAGTAAAACAAGAATCCTGAGGGTTTCTGATTTTAATTCAAACCAATGAATCCTTTCCAAAAGTCAATCCCTGGACTACTTTTCTCTAAAGGTTTCTAGGGAATTTAGTTATTGCTGTTCCTTTCATATTTTCTTTTTAATTTTCCACTTCAGGTCCCTGGACAAGTGCTGGAGCCCTGGAGAAATTGAAATTACACATTAATTGTGTTTCTGTCCCTTCTCTTTTCTTACAAAAAAGATTTCTGCACTTCTCTGTCCCACCACCACCAGCCTTGACTGGATGCGCTTGTCGACATCCTTTGTGGGCAGGAGAAAAACTACTGATCACTTCATGTATATATATATGTGTATGCATTTCAGTTCAAATAAGACTACTCTCTGATTACACTAAACCAGGAAACAAGTATTTGCATTTGGGATAAAGTGGAGTGACTAAGGTACCTCTCTGTGCCTTTCTAAAAACAGATATTCACTTTAATAATATTCTTTTCCTATAATATAAACTTTTATTTTTAGTTCCTCTTCACTTTCTGCCATAAGGGTGGTGTCATCTGCATATCTGAGGTTATTGATAATCTCTCCCGGCAATCTTGATTCCAGCTTGTGTTTCTTCCAGTCCAGAGTTTCTCATGATGTACTCTGCATATAAGTTAAATAAGCAGGGTGACAATATACAGCCTTGACGCACTCCTTTTCCTATTTGGAACCAGTCTGTTGTTCCATGTCCAGTTCTAACTGTTGCTTCCTGACCTGCATACAGATTTCTCAAGAGGCAAGTCAGGTGGTCTGGCATTCCCATCTCTTGAAGAATTTTCCACAGTTTATTGTGATCCACACAGTCAAAGGTTTGGCATAGTCAATAAAGCAGAAATAGATGTTTTTCTGGAACTCTCTTGCTTTTTCCATGATCCAGCGGATGTTGGCAATTTGATCTCTGGTTCCTCTGTCTTTTCTAAAACCAGCTTGAACATCAGGAAGTTCACGGTTCACATATTGCTGAAGCCTGGGCTCCAAAATCACTGCAGATGGTGACTGCAGCATGAAATTAAAAGACGCTTACTCCTTGGAAGAAAAGTTATGACCAACATAGATAGCATATTCAAAATATGGATGTGAGTCTGAGTGAACTCCGGGAGTTGGTGATGGACAGGGAGGCCTGGCGTGCTGCAATTCATGGGGTCACAGAGTCAGACACGACTGAGCAACTGATCTGAAGTGATAATATAAACTTGGATAGGACTGATTGGAGCAGATACTTAGGAGCAGAGAGGACCATCTGCCATAATTTAAGTTACTTTATGGATACATCCACCATCTTTGTCTCATGATGAGGGAATTTCTGAATTTTTGGTCTGCTATTCAAAAGGCTAATGAAAAGACAAGTCAATAAGAGCAGAAGAGAGTTTGGGAAGATGAAGAGAGTCACCATCTGAGCCTTACTCAGACAGACACTTGTCTGAAACTCTGTAGTTTCCAGGGCCATAGTAAGGATACAATGACACTGGGTACTGCTTTTCTCAGATCATGATGTTCTCATGAATTTCTGACAAGTAGTTCTCCGACCAGGAATAATCCAGAAATATTGAAATTCATTATGGCGAAAACTCACAATGTTATCAGTGAAAGAGGGGATTTATTCAATCATACCAAATGTTTGAGGTTCTATTATATTTATCAATGAGTAAGACAGTAAGTCTTCAAATATGTATATATATGCCCATGATTTAGGAGGCAGACATTTTTAATGATGTGCAGTATTCCATTACTGAACACATTGTTTTAATATAATTTGTAATGAAATAGGTTTTATTTCTGAAATTTATTTTAGTCATATAAAAGTAATGTGTGCATCTAGTTAAACAAAAATTTTGTGCTGGAAGATTAATGAAAGAAGAGCCACCTCTCACTCTGCCCTTCCTGGTCCTCAGACACTAGCTACAAAGTCAACTTGTAACTAGCTTTTCTTTTTTTTTTTTTCGGTTGTGCGTGCTTTTCTCTTGTTGCAGTGAGCAGGGGCTGCTCTCTCTCTGTGGTGTGTGGGCTTCCTACCGCAGTGGCTTCTCTTGTTGTAGAGCACAGGCTCTAGGGGGATGGATTTCAGTAGTTGTGGCTCCTGGGCTCTCAAGCACAGATTCAATAGTTATGACACACAGATTTAGTTGTTCCACAGCATGTGGGATCTTCCCAGATCAGGGGTCGAACCCATGTCTCCTGCATTGGCAGGCACATTCTTTACCACTGAGCCACTAGGGAAGCCCTGTAACTCTTTTCAATTAGATCACATGGTTCGAATTTTTTTTTCTTTTCCTCCTTGGCAGTCACCATCATGTCTCAAAATAACATGCTTACTCTACTAATCTCTTTTTTATAAATAAGATGTGTATTTTTATTAAAAGATTGAGGAACTGTTAATTGTATTCAGTATTTTTCCTAACAAAAGAACAACAGCAACAAACAGAAAAGCAACATTAAACCTCCCCTTCTCCTATACATGTCCTTTTAAGAACTGCCTTTTTACCTTTCCTTATCGGACGGTCTAGCTTTAGGGAATATTGGTGTGCACATCAGGGTTTTTTTTTTTTTTTTTTTTAGCAATTCCAAATAACTTTTTGAGGAGGCAGGCAGCTACCTAAGATTTTTTTTTTTTAACTTTTATTTGCTGTTGTAGTATAGCCAGTTAACAGTGTTGTGATGGTTTCAGGTGGACAGCAAAGGAACTCAGCCATACATCTAAGTGTATCCTGCACTACTAATTTATGACTAAATAATTGGAATTTCTCTTCTTGTTTTTTAGGTTAGGTTGACTATTTCCTAAAACCTGTCTTTTAGATGCCATGCCTTATTACTTCTTTTTAATTTGCTAGAGCACAGCTTCAAGCAGCATCCTAAGAAAAAGCTAAAAAACAGATACATTTCCAGAATCGTTTTTTATTTGTTTGAAAGTATCTTTATTTTGCTACCTAAATGGTTAACAGGTTTGACAGCATATGGAAACATATGTCAAATCATTTTTAACAGAGTTCTAAAGTAATTGATATTATTCGTTGAGAGTACTGTTTACAATCTGTTTGTACATTTTTTTGTTTGTGTTTTTGTCTTTTTTTACATTCTGGTTTTACATTCTTTGCTTTATTCTAATACTTCCATGTGATTCTTTTTATATATACTATGTTGGATTCTCAATAAAACTCTTTAATTTCTGTTCTCAATATTTTATGTTGACATCCTGTAATATTTTTAGTTAATTTTTTTAAGGCTTTTACTTGATTTTAATTTTAATTTTTTAAATAATTTTGTTAAGTTATGTTTCTAGATCCAGTGTGTTCTTAAAAAAGTCTGCTATAGACCTTTATTGTTGAAATTCAGAGGCAAAAACTTTTTATAGGGGACATGGAGTGTTACCCATGACCAAGATTAAAAAGCAATAGTGGTAATAATCATCATCAACATCATTATCACCCCAGTGTTAGTGATTATAGAACACTGTTGGGTATATTAATAGAAACTTTCTGAAGGGCATTTGTTTAGTAAATACCAAAAGCTTTTATATATGAAAATCACCTAACCACAAATCACATATGCTTACTTCCAGAAATTAGGAAATTACAAGAATAACATTAAAAATACCAGCAAAAGCATATTCAAGAATAGAATAACTGAAGGTAAATATTGGGGAAATAGATTAATAAATTATACTTAGGAGCAAGTAATGGATGATTCACTGCAAAGTTTCTAAATTAATAGAATGACTTAATATTTCAAGTTAAATATATTAAAATAGGCTCAATAATTTTATTAAGAATTCATATTTAATTCGGAGAAGGCAATGGCAACCCACTCCAGTACTCTTGCCTAAGAAATCCCATGGACGGAGGAGCCTGGTAGGCTACAGTCCATGGGGTCGCGAAGAGTCCAACATGACTGAGCGACTTCACTTTCACTTTTCACTTTCATGCAGTGGAGAAGGAAATGGCACCCACTCCAGTATCCTTGCCGGGAAAATCCCATGGATGGAGGAGCCTGGTGGGCTGCAGTCCATGGGGTGGCAAAGCGTTGGACACGACTGAGCGATTTCACTTTCACTTTTCACTTTCATGCATTGGAGAAGGAAATGGCAACCCACTGCAGTATTCTTGCCTGGAGAATCCCAGGGACGGGAGCCTGGTGGGCTGCCGTCTATGGGGTCGCACAGAGTCGGACACGACTGAAGCGACTTAGCGGCAGCAGCCTCAGATTTAATTCTCATTCTTGGACTATTGGCTTTTGTCTGCAAGTAAACTATTAGAAATAATTATGGTGTTTCAGTGATTGGTTAGACTGATTAAGATTTATTTAAATCTCTGAAAATGTGGTCAATATATATATTTTTATTGTTTCAGATATACAGTGTCATAACTTGATATCTATACACTCTAAAAAGTGATCATCAGCCAAGTATAGTTATCATCTATTACCGTACAGTTGATTCCCTTCATCCATTCTGCCCACCCACCAACCCCATTCCCTTTAGGTAACCACTTATAATCATTAATCTATTCTCTGTATCTAGGAGTGTGTTTTTGTTGTATTTGTTTGTTCATTTGTTTTCATATCCACATATGAGTGAAATCATATGATATTTGTCCTTCTCAGACTTATTTCACTTAGCACAATACCTTCAAGGTCCAGTCATATTATCACAAACGGTAGGGTTTAAGAAGTATTCCACTGTGTGTGTGTGTGTGTGTGTGTGTGTGTGTGTGTGTGTGTGTGTGTGTGTATCTTCTTTATCCATTCATCCTATGCTAGATACTTAGGTTGCCTCCATTGCTTGACTATTGTAAACAATGCTGCAGTGAGTATATGGGTGCATATATCTTTTCAAATTAGTATTTTTATATTCTTGAGGTAAATACCTAAAAGTAGAATAGCTGAATAATACGATAGTCCTATTCTTATATTTTTTTGAGAAATCTGCAATAATTTCAAATGGAATTTACATACTGTTTTCCACAGTGCACCAATTTATATTCCTGCCAATAGTGTATGAAGGTTCCCTTTTCTTTACATGCTCTCCAATATTTGTTATTTCTTGTCTTTTCATTAATGGCCATTCTAACAAATATGAGGTGGTATCTTATTGTGGTTTTAAATTGCATTTCCCTGATAATCAGCGACGTTAAATATCTTTTCTTGTTCCTGTTGATTATCTGCATGTCATCTTTGGATTATGATCTATTCAGATCCTCTGCCCATTTTTAAAAAGTTGTATATATTCTTTACATATTTTGAATATTTTAACAGTTTATCATATATATTGTAAATATCTTCTCCCATCCAGTAGGCTGCTTTTTGATGATGATTTCCTTCACTATGCAGAAGCCTTTTAATTTGATGTAGTCCCAATTCTCAATTTTTGCTTTCTTTTCCCTTGCCTCTGAAGTCAGATCTACAAAAATTTCACTAAGACTGATGTCAATGAGTTTTTATATCCATGTTTACTTCTAGGAATTTTATAGTTCCCAGTCTTACATTTAGGTCTTTAATCCAGTCTGAGTTTATTTTTGTGTGGGGTATTAGAGAATGTTCTAAATTTCATTCTGTGAAATGTAGCTTTCCAGTTTTCCCAGCACCACTTATTGAAGAGACTCTTTTCTCCCTTGTATATTCTTACCTCCTTTGTTATAGATTAATTGGCCATAAGTGTGATGGGTTCATTTCTGGGATCTCTGTTGTGTCCATTGATCTATGTTTCTGTTTTTGTGCTGGTACCATTCTGTCTCAATGACTTAGCTTTGTAGTATAGTCTGCAGTCAGGGATCATGCTTCTGCCATCTGTTCTTCTTTGTCAAGATTTCTTTGGCTCTTCAGGGTCTTTTATGGTTTCATTCAAGCTGTAGAATTATTTTTTCTAATTCTATGAATTATGCCATTGGAAGTTTGGAGATTTCATTAAATCTTTAGATTGCTTTGGGTAGTATTAACATTATAACAGTATTTATTCTTCAGTCAATGAATATGGAATTCTTTTCTTTCACATCCTTGGCTACATTTATTTCTAGGTATTTTATTCTTTTTGATGCTATTGTAAGTAGGATTGATTTCTTAATTTCTCTCTTAGTTATTATTAGAGTTTGTTTTTTATGGCCTTTATTATGTTGAGGTATATTCTGTGTACTCCCACTTCTTTGAGAGATTTTATCATAACTGAATGTTAATTTTTTTCTTTTCCTTTATAGGTTATTACAAAATACTGAGTATAGGTCCTTGTACTCTATAGTAGGTCCTTGTTGGTTACCTATTTTATATATTGTAGTGTGTATACGTTAATCCCAAACTCCAAATTTATCCCCCTACATTTACCTTGGGAAACCATAAATTTGTTTTCTGTTTGAGTCTGTTTCTGTTTGTAAAAAAATTAGTATGTATTTTTTTAAGGCTCCACATATAAGCAATACTGTGTATTTGTTTTTGTCTGATTTGTTTCACTTAGTATGATAATCTCAAGGCCCATCCATGTTGCTGCAGATGACATTTCATAATTTATTTATAAGTGAAGTCGCTCAGTCGTATCCGACTCTTTGCGACCCCATGGACTGTAGCCTACCAGGCTCCTCTGTCCATGGGATTCTCCAGGCAAGAGTACTGGAGTGGGTTGCCATTTCCTTCTCCAGGGGATCTTCCCAACCCAGGGATTGAACCCGGGTCTCCTGCACTCCAGGCAGACACTTTAACCTCTGAGCCACCAGGGAAGCCCTAATGGCTGAGTAATATTCCATGACAGATACACATACCACATCTTTACCATTGATCTGTTGATGGACATTTAGGTTGCTTCCTTGTCTTGGCTATTGTAAATAGTGCTTCAGTGAATATTAAGGTTGCATGTATCTTTTCAAATTATAGTTTTCTCTGGATATATGCCCAGCAGTGGGAGTGCAGAACCATAAGGTAACTATTTTTATGTTTTTAATAACCCCCCCCATATTGTTCTCCACAGTGGATTCACCAATGTACCTCCTCACCAGTAGCACAGAAGGGTTCCTTTTTCTCTAAAATGTCTCCAACATTTATTATTTGTAGACTTTTTATGATGGCCATTCTGACCAGTGTGACATGATACCTTAGTGCAGTTTTGATTTACATTTCTCTAATAATTATATATGTTAGTCAGATTTCCTGCCCATTTTTTGACTGGGTTATTTGTTTTTTCAATACAGAACTGTCAAAGCTGCTTGTACATTTTGGAACTCAGTCTCTTGTTGGTTTGCAAATATTTTGTCCCATTCTGTGGGCTGTTTCCTCATTTTGTTTCCTTTGCTGTGTAAAAGCTTTTAAGTTTAATTAGGTCTAATTTTTTTAATTTTTGTTTTTATTTCCATTATCCTAGAAGGCAAATCCAAAAAAGATACTGCTGAGGTTTAGGTTAAAGAGTGTTCTGCCTGTTTTCCTCTAGGAGTTTTATAATATCCAATCTTACATTTGGGTTTTTAATCCATTTTGAGTTTATTTTTACATGTGATGTTAGAGAATATTCTAATCTTATTTTTTGAAATGCAACTATCTGGTTTTCCCAACACAACTTATTCAAAAGATTATTTCTTCTCCATATTATATTCTTCCTCTTTGTCATAGGTTAATTGATCATAAGTGAATGGATTTATTTCTGAGATCTCTATTCTGTTCCACTGATACATGTTTCTCTTAGTGCTAGTACCATGCTATCTTAATGACTTAGCTTCCTAGAATAGTCTGAAGTCAGACAATATGATTCTGCCAGCTCTGTTCTTCTTTCTCGAGATCATTTTGGTTATTCAAGGTCTTCTGTGTTTCCATATAAATTTTAAAATTGTCCTAGTTTTGTGAAAAAGGTTATTGGTAATTTAATAGTGATTTCACTGAATCCTTAGATTGCCTTGGGTAATACGGTTATTTTAACACTATTGATTTTTCCAATTCAAGAACCTGGTGTAACTCTCCATCTTATTGTGTCATCTTGAATTTCTTTCATCAATGTCTTACAGTTTTTAGAGTACAGGTCTTTTGCCTCTTTAGATGGTTTTATTCCTGGGTATTTTATTATTTTTGATGCCAGAGTATATGGGACTGTTTCCTTAATTTCTCTTTTGGGTCTTTTGTTGTTCAGTTCAGTTCAGTTCAGTCGCTCAGTC
>SJYT01061148.1:141219-156895 GCA_006410635.1 Cephalophus harveyi | reverse complement strand
TTGGAGCATTCTTTGGCATTGCCTTTCTTTGGAATTGGAATGAAAACTGACCTTTTCCAGTCCTGTGGCCACTGCTGAGTTTTCCAAATTTGCTGGCAGATTGAGTGCAGCACTTTCACAGCATCATCTTTCAGGATTTGAAACAGCTCAACTGGAATTCCATCACCTCCACTAGCTTTGTTCGTAGTGATGCTTTCTAAAGCCCACTTGACTTCACATTCCAAGATGTCTGGCTCTAGATTAGTGATCACATCATCATGATTATCTGGGTCGTGAAGATCTTTTTTGTACAGTTCTTCTGTGTATTCTTGCCACCTCTTCTTAATATCTTCTGCTTCTGTTAGGTCCAGACCATTTCTGTCCTTTATCGAGCCCATCCTTGCATGAAATGTTCCCTTGGTATCTCTA
The DNA here is from genome assembly GCA_006410635.1 of Cephalophus harveyi. Taxonomy (NCBI): domain Eukaryota; kingdom Metazoa; phylum Chordata; class Mammalia; order Artiodactyla; family Bovidae; genus Cephalophus; species Cephalophus harveyi. The sequence goes on along the minus strand of SJYT01061148.1, from coordinate 156,487 downwards.
ATTTTCTTGAAGAGATCTCTAGTCTTTCCCATTCTGTTGTTGTTAACATATAGAAATGCAGCAGATTTGTGTGTATTAATTTTGTATCCTGCAACTTTACTGTTGTTGAGCTCTAGTAGTTTTCTGGTAGCATCTTTAAGATTTTCTATGTATTGTGTGTCACCTCCAAACATAATAGTTTTGCTTCTCCTCTAATTTGAATTTCTTTTCTTTCTTTCTTTTTATTTAAAAATGTATTTATATTGTAATATAGTTGGTTAATGATATGTTAGTTTCAGTTGTACAGCAAAGTAATTCAGTTATGTGTATAAATGTATCTTTCCTTTTTCAAATTATTTTCCCATTTAGGTCATTACATAATATTGAGCAAAGTTTCCTGTGCTATACAGTAGGTCCTTATTGGTTATCCATTGTAAATACAGCAGTGTGTCATGTCAGTCCCAAACTCCTTAATATCCTTCCCCCAACCCTTCCCCCCTCATAACCATAAGTTCATTCCTAAGTCAGTGAGTCTGTTTCTGTTTTATAAGTAAATTCATTTGTACTTCTTTTTTAAAAAATATTTTGCATATAAGTGATCTTATACAGTATTTCTCTTTCTCTGTCTGACTTAATTCATATGAATTCTTTTATTTCTTTTACCTCTCTGATTGCTGTGGCTGCTGCTGCTACTGTTGCTGCTAAGTCGCTTCAGTCGTGTCCGACCCTATAGACAGCAGCCAATCAGGCTCCCCCGTCCCTGGGATTCTCCAGACAACACTGGAGTGGGTTGCCATTTCCTTCTCCAATGCATGAAACTAAAAAGTGAAAGTGAAGTCGCTCAGTCATGTCTGACTCTTAGCAACCCCGTTGACTACAGCCTACTAGGCTCCTCCATCCATGGGATTTTCCAGGCAAGAGTACTGGAGTGGGGTGCCATTGCCTTCTCGTAGCTAGGATTTCCAAAACTATTTTGAATAAAACTTGTAAGAAAGGGCATCCTTTTCTTATTCCTGATCTTAGAGGAAATTCTTTCAGCTATTTATTGTTGAGTATGATATTAGTCATGGGTTAATCATCAATGGTCTTTATTATATGTGGTAGTTTCCCTCTAGGCTCACTTTCTGTAGAATTTTTAAAATGATTATAAATGGATATTGAATTATATCAAAAGCATTTTCTGCATCTATTGATATAATGACATGTTCTTTATTCTTCAGTTTGTTAATATGGAGTATCAGACTAATTGATATGTGGATATAGAAAAGTCCTTGCATCCCTGAGATAAATCCCACTTGACCATGATATGTGCTTCATCACTCAGTCACATCTGACACTTTGCGACCCCATGGACTGTAGCCCACTAATTTCCTCTGTCCATGGGAATTCTCTAGGCAAGAATACTGGAGTGGGTTGCCATGCCCTCCTCCAGAGGATCTTTCCAACCCAGTGATCAAACCTAGGTCTCCCACATTGCAGATGGTTTCTTTACCATTTGAGCCACCAGGGATGCCCATAAATACTGGAGTGGGTATTCATCCCTTCTCTAGGGGCTCTTCCTGGCCCAGGAATCTCCTGCATTGCAGGTGAATTCTTTACTAGCTGAGCTACCAGGGAAAGTATATGATCCTTTTAATGCATTGTTGAATTTGGCTCACTAGTATTTTGTTAGGACTTTTGCATCTATGTTCATTACTATTATTGGACTGTAGTTTTCTCTTCTTGTGGTTTGTCTGTTTTGGGTATCAGGGTGATGGTGGCCTTATAGAATGAGTTCAGTAGTGTTCCCTCCTCAAGCTTTAGAGGGATAAGTATTAACTCTTCTCTAAACATTTGGTAAAATTTGCCTGTGAAGTCATCCAGTCCTGGACTTTTGCTTATTTGCAGTTTTTAAGTCACAGATGCAACTTCAGTACTTGTAACTGGTCTGTTCATATTTTCTATTTATTACTGGTTCAGTCCTGGAAGATTGAGCCTTTTAAAGCACTTGAACATTTCTTCTCGGTTGTCCATTTTATTGGCATATAATTGCTTGCAGTAGTTTCTTGTGGTCCTTTGTATTTCTGTGGTGTCAGCTGTATCTTCTCCTATTTCATTTTTAATTTTATTGGTTTGAACCCTCTTCCTTTTTTTTCTTGATGAATATGGCTAAAACTTAATCAGTTTTATCTTTTCAAAGAGTCATCTTATAATTTCATTGATCTTTTCTATGGTTTTTGGTCTTTATTTTTATTTATTTCTGTTCTAATATTTATTATTTCTTTACTTCTACTAACTTTGGATTTTGTTTATTCTCCTTTCTCTAGTTCTCTAGGGATAAATTTTCTCAAATGTTTTTTCTTCATCTATTGAGATGATCATATGATTTTTATCTTTCACTTTGTTAATATGAATATAATGTATTGCATTGATTTATATGCAAATGCTGAAAGGACACATCTGTGTCCCTAAAATAAATTCCACTTGATCGTGGTATATGGTCCTTTTAATGTATTGTTAGATTTGAAAAGTAGTCAATATCATGTTGGCAGTTAGCATGACACTCAGGCCTATGACTGGAATTGATTAATTATTGTTTTGACATTTCAAACGACAGTAAAAAAATGAACCTAAGAAAGGTCTAAAGCTGGGACCCATTGAGCAGGACTTTTAGATAATTGCCTTTCACCTGTTTTGTCTCAAAGGGAATATTTCAGTATTGTTTTTGTTTGGCTTATACACAGCACCTAGTAAACAGACAGACATATAATCCAGGTCTCTAGAGTAGTTAAGTGGAGAAGGCAATGGCACCCCACTCCAGTACTCTTGCCTGGAAAATCCCATGAATGGAGGAGCCTGGTAGGTTGCAGTCCATGGGGTTGCTGAGGGTCAGACACGACTGAGCGACTTCACTTTCACTTTTCACTTTCATGCATTGGAGAAGGAGCTGGCAACCCACTCCAGTGTTCTTGCCTGGAGAATCCCAGGGACGGGGGAGCCTGGTGGGCTGCTGTCTCTGGGGTCACACAGAGACGGAGACGACTGAAGTGACTTAGCAGCAGCAGCAGAGTAGTTAAGACGCAGTCAGGAATTACTGAGGAATATTAAAGGCAAGTGTCTAACATTTGGCCAAGTTTTCTTCATGTATAAGTGGAATCACTTATCTTTCACATACAAGTTACACCTCATATACCTGAAGTGAGATATTTATGGGAACTAGAAGTTGATTTCTAGAAAAATTCGTGTTTTATATACTGATCTAAGTAAGTTTCCATAACTTCTATCACAAATAAAACCCTTCATTCCTGTGTACTTCAGCATCTTTCTATCAATGTTTTAGTCATCCTTCTTGGTAATCAGGCAGGCAGTGCACCGTGCAACATTAGCAGTTGTTGTAAGAAAACTGGAAAATACTTAGAATAAGCTTTTTAGGATAGAGATTTCTGTCTTTATTAAGGGATTTTTTTTAATATAAAATGACAAGCGCTATCTTCTAAAATAATTGGGAAGAGATGAGAAAGTAAGAATAGTACTGTTACTTTTGTTTGCATAAAAATTACAGCATTTTAAACTCCAGAGATGGCTAATGGAAAACTTTCTCTCATGATGATTCTTTAAATTTAACTTAATTTGTTTTGCGCTAAAATCAGACTATTTATCTGACTTAGAACTTCAGATGAATAGTAATCAGTGAGTAAATCAGAGCCATGCATGTTTAGCTCAACGTAGCTTCAGTTGGTGTCTCTGAAATGTATGTGATTTTGAAAAGCTGTTTGGAAAATTCTACAGAATAAAAAAGAAATACTATAGAGGCAGTATCATACTGAACAAAGTTAATTTGAAATTTGTATTTTTATATAAGGATGTTATAAAAAGTAATAATAAATATTAACATGTACTGCTGCTGCTAAGTCACTTCAGTCGTGTCCGACTCTGTGTGACCCCATAGACGGTAGCCCACCAGGCTCCCCCGTCCCTGGGATTCTCCAGGCAAGAACACTGGAGTGGGTTGCCATTTCCTTCTCCAATGCATGAAAGTGAAAAGTGAAAGTGAAGTCGCTCAGTCGTGTCCGACTCAGCGACCCCATGGACTGCAGCCCACCAGGCTCCTCCGTCCATGGGATTTTCCAGGCAAGAGTACTGGAGTGGGGTGCCATTGCCTTCTCCGGTATTAACATGTACTACTTAACCTTATTCATAGAGGAAAACCCTTTGCTGTTAAAAGAATAGGCTCATGAGGGCTTTAAGATTCATTTTTTTAAATGCAAGAGACAGAAGTGGTACTGAGACAGCAGACTGAGTTAAGAAAATAAATCTTGAAGGTAATATAACTCAGGATAATTAGGTAAATCACAATCAGTATCAAGGACTAACCATGGATAACTTCAAATAGTCTTATTTTAGCACACCACAAATTAAGTTGAATTTAAAGAATTTTCTTGATAGAAATTTCTCCATAGCCATCTCTGGAGTTTTAAATGCTGTAATTTTTAAGCAAACGAAAAGATATATGTTTGATCCACCTGCCAATATCTAACATTATAGCATTTTTCTTCTTTCTTTTTACTTTGTCTCCAAACCCAATAACTTGATCAGGTTTTGTAAGATACTTAAATTGCTTGGAACACAGGATATACTCAGACTCAGCTGTAAGGTATAGGTCATATAATTGCAGTCCTTTCTCTTTTTGGAAAAAAAAGATCTGTAAACTGTCCAAATATCCTGTTTCTTGAAGCTATTACTAAATAGATTAATGGCTAAATGCAAAATCAAGAGAGGCCATTGACTTGGATATGAATCCTAGTTAAAATGTTTACTAAGTATTTGGTTCTGGTCATGTCATTGAAAATGGCTATACCTCAGTTGTTTTCTCTATTAACTTGTATTTATTGAATCATTGTAGGAATATATTAAATACGATATATGAAAGGTTACATAAAGTTTTCTGACCAACTTAACACATGGTTCTAATATAGATCACTCTTCATGGCAGAAATTCATAAGAACTCTGCATAAAATATGACCAAAAATCCACTATATATCTAACTTTTTAAATGGCCAAAGGAAAGCTCTGTCTCAAATTAAAAAAAAAAAAAAATGGATCTCAGATTAGAGAGCTCTAATTGATGCTGGTGACCTTTGTTAAGCAACAGACAAAGATACTAATCAAACTGAGAGGTTGGTTTTTGTCTGGAATAAAGAGAAAAGTGATCAGGCCTTGAGTACAGGCAAGCTGGAAGGTATATATAAGGCTGCTCATAAACCCAGGGTGCTTGACATGATGTATAGTCTTTGAAAAGGAAGGAGAAAAACTATACAGTGAAGTTTTTCTTTATACTATGGATGAGGAAAATAAGAAGATCTGTGAAAACTTTAAACCTGAGTCTTTGACCAAAAATGAGAAGAAATTCTGTAAGAGAGAAAAAAAATAAGCTTTAAAACTTTATTTAAAGAACAAAATGGATATCTAGAAATAAAAAAGTATAGACAGTGATTTTAAATAAATATCACGAGAAGATTAAAAGCAACTGAAGAAAAATAGAGAATGGTTAGACATAAGGATATATGCATTAATAAGTCATAAAAAGATAAACATACAGAAAATAGGAAGGAGGAAGACACACAAAGAATTACAACACATCTATAATGATATTTTTCAGATGGGAGAATAGACAGAGTATGAAACAGATAACAGCAAAAAAGAATGAACTGGAACTTTATTGACTTGAAGAACCAAAATAAAGACCCAAATGCACAACTGAAGAATCATAAGACATAAGCAGATAAACCATCAAGAAATATAATGATGAAAACCCAAAGGAACAAAACTTAAATGCAGTAGAGCAATAAATCAAAGCTCAAGAGTCTATGTAAATATATCTTTGATTTTCTTAGAGTAAAAAAGTTATCAATCTTGTTGTCTGTATTTAGCTCAGGAACACATTAAGTACAAGAGCAAAATGAAAGCTTTTTTCAGTATTAAGAGAAAATATTACTTGAAATCTGACATCAACAAAATGAATAATAGCTTTGATGAAAAAAAATGCAAGAGGTATCAATAAGAAACAAAATAAAATCATAAATAAAGAAATCCTGCTCTGGCTGAGATGGATTAAGAGGAACCAGATTTAAGCTCCCAATTGAAACTATTAAAAAAAAGATTTTAGGACAGTGGACATTGCAAAATAAAGGGGAAGCATCCCTTAGGAATAATAAAAAAAAAAAAAAAGATGTGCCCTAACACGACCCAAGCTTCTTGCACTAATATAGTTTTCAGGCTGGGGCATACGGAGGACAAACCCAGGTACAGTCCTGCACATCCCTACACTAGTAACACAAAGTGGAGGATGAAAGCGGTGCGAGTGCACAGCACAGAGGAAAGAGTTCCACGGAGACACCATTCTGGAGAGGTAGAAGTTTCCCTAGAATATTCAGCTGCGTACTTACCAATTATGTGTATGAGGAGACTGATCAAGGCCAGAAGAATGCTAAAAATACCTGAAGGAATAGAAGGAATAGTGGTTGATGTTTATACAGAGCTGGGAATAGTGTCACTTCTCATCAGCAATACTAGAAAACCTCAGGATTCCTAGAAGGTCGGGTACAGTGTTTTTGAGTACATATTCTGAAGTTATAATAATTAGCTTAATGTCCTCTCTGATAACTTATGTCTCCATTAGTTAGAGGTCATTTTTGATTGATATATGCCCTCACCAAAGCTTACATTTCCGGCTTCCTTTCATGCTTGGTTCTCAGTACATTCTATGAGGCTAATATTGCATGCATGCGTGTGTGCTCTTTGTAACCCCATGGACTGCATCATGCCAGGCTCCTCTGCCCATGGGATATTTCAGAATACTAGAGCAGATTGCCATTTCCTCCTCCAGAGGATCTTCCCAACCCAAGTCTCCTGCATTGGCAGGTGAATTCTTTTACCACTGAGTCACCTATATTTGTATACAAGATACACTGTCTTAAATACAGCATAAAATTATTTTACAGCCTGTTTGTGGCATATTATAGATGGAAGTATTTATTCACGTAGCCCTTCCTACACTTGGAAAAACCATTAGGATACATTAATGGCATTTATCTAAATTCTGATAAGCAGCATAAATCTGTAGTTTTCTTTGACTACTAATCTATAGCCAAAGAAATTATCTCAGTTTGTCTCTAATGAGTTTGCTTTGTTTACTGTGCTGTACAGATGATTACTAACAGCAGTCTTTTAAAACACTTCAACAGTTCTATTGATTTTGAAGGGCCAAAACACTTTGCCTAGATATGTATGGAAGGAGTGTTCTTGGACATTTACATGTGTTAATACATACACAAAAAAATTAGGCTTTTAGCAATTTTAACCTACCCAAAGTATATATTAGAGTTTGAGGATATATTCCTGTTTTTCTCACTACACAGTTGTTTTTTTTTTAATCATAAATAACTCTCAATGTTAAATGACAAGATCAAAAAGTAAACTCTATTTCAGAGAAAATACTGTTTTTAATACTAAAAGAATGCTGATTAGCATACATAGTAGTTTGAAGACTGAAATTATTTCCTCATTCTAGGAAATTCAGAGAAAGAAAAATTGTTATGTAAGCTATGTCAATAACAGTTTCATATATTTATGCACTAAAAACAACAAAACCATAACTTGATAACCTGAGGTGCTGGGTATACCCAGGCAGCATCTCCATTATGAACCAAATTACACTTAGACTGTGCACAGAAATAATGGATAAAGTTTCTCCCTTCTCTCTTTACTCTCATTTTTTCAAAGTAAAAGTTCTTCATTTGATTTTCTTATGAGATCCCTTACCTTGATAGAGTGGAAGTACTTGTATTGAACGACTTGATGAAAGCTATGGAGCAGCAGGGGATAGGAAGCTTTGGAGTCCACTGTGGTGGCTAAGAACAGAAGCAGAAGTTACAACACCATGTTCATGCCTGCTCCACAAAGCAGCCTCGAGATGCATTCCTATGTCTAAGATGAAGCCTTGCACCCAAGCATACATTTTCAAACCCACAGAGATTCTTTGAGCATTAGTGGAAATACCTCTAATGATGTGATTCAGGGTGAGGGGCACAATGGGGGAAAGATGAGAGCAGTGGGATCCCTATTTTAATAGAACAGCTTTACTTTCAGCTGTTTTCTATTTGGACTTTAATATAATGGAGAGTTTTTAGAGTGAGCGCCCCTGATACTTCAGCTGGTAAAAATCCGCCTGTAATGCAGGAGACCCCCATTCGATGCCTTGGTCAGGAAGAGCCTCTGGAGAAGGGATAGGCTACCCACTGCAGTATTCTTGGGCTTCCCTGGTGGCTCAGATGGTAAAGAATCTGCCTGCAATGCAGGAGACCTGGGTTCAATCCCTGGATTGGAAAGATGCCCTGGATAAAGTAATGGTTACCCACTCCAGTATTCTGGCCTGGAGCATTCCATGGAAAGAAGAGCCTGGCAGGCTACAGTTCATGGGGTCACAAAGAGCTGGAGTCGACTGAGTGACTTTCACTTTCAAAGTTTCTAGAAAGGTTTTAAGAACTACTAATCCAAGAGATGGCCAAGGTCTTTTATATCTATAGTGCTGTAAGGTTGTATTCCATTTCTGCCTAAGTAAATAGTCAAACTAGAAGAATTAGATGCTTTTTTTGTCCTACTAAACTCTTTGACACCAATTTTAATATTTTTGCCACCTCATACACAGAACTCACCTAATCACAGATTTCTGACAAAGTATAAATATTTTGCTAGCCATGAAAAAATCATTTAATTCTGGATTTTTATGATCCTCTGTGCTCTTACAAGCATTGCATCAGTATATTTTCTCTATTGAAGATGTGGAATATTACCGATTGACCTTTTCAGAAACTTTGTAGTATTGGAACGATTCAGGCTACAACAATATTATTTACTGTCATCCTATTCTTTACTCAAGAAAATAAAATACAATTAAGATTTAGTTGAGTTTTATCCTAGTTCTCTCCTCCTGACTCTTTTGTGATTCATCTTCAAACAAATAGCAATTTATTGATAATTGATCTGGAACATGTATCTCATCTTCTGCCAACACGTGAGTCGGCATAGCTATCCTCCACTTAAGATTGCTACCCGTCTTGTCATATGGAAAAGGTTACTCTCCTCCCTAGGTCCCTAGTGTAGGACTAAGATTAGATGGTGGTCTTTAACAGGATTCACTCAAAGGTTGATAGGTGAGGAGAACTGTTCTTTCTGGCCACACAGCCTGTTCTGCCTAACTCAGTATCTGACAGAACATCTACCAAATCTGGCTCTTTCAGTTGTGCAGAATTTTGTGAAAAAGATCAGTCTAGTCTAAGGTATAATTTGCAGAATTTTATGCAAATAAATTCAAAAACCTAGATGAAATACATAATGACTAATTTTTAAATTTTTTCTCAGTAAATTAACACATATATAGTATTTCCCCCTGCCCCCCCAAAATAGTCCTCATCAAAATCCATCCCAATAGAGGCAGAAAGTTCCAACAAAACAATGCTAAAGAAAAACCAAGAGAAAAAGATAAAGAGAATTCCACAGAAGACACCATATGGTTTCACAGGGAACTAAGCCAATTCTTTAAGAAACGGATCATCCCAAACTATATGAATTATGATAGAGCATAAAAAAAGGTTTTGAAATTTATTTGACATCAATGCAGCATAGATACCAAAACCTGACCCCAAAAATTGCACCCAAAACTGCAAACCATTCCACTTACTTATGAGTAGTCATAAAAAAAAATTGGAATATATTGAAAGAATATCCTATCATGACCAAGTTAATTATTTCTAAGAGATCAAGGTAGTTTGATACTGTTGCTGTTATTTAGTCCTAAGGTGTGTCCAACTGTTTGCAACTTGATGCAGTATAGCCTGCCAGACTCCTCTGTCCATGGGATTTCCCAGGCAAGAACACTGGAGTGGGTTGCCATTTCCTTCTTCAGGGGATCTTCCTGACCCAGGAATCAAACCAGACCCAGGGATCTACTGTATTGGCAGGTGGATTCTTTACCACTGAACCACCTGCGAAGCCCAGTTTGATATTAGGGAATCAATTATTAAAATCCTGCATATAGGTTTATTCAAACAAATTGATCATATGAGCATCTCCATTGAGAATAAATGCCATTTGAAAGAAAATAACTATTCACGATTACACCCTAAAATTAAGAGGGGTTGTTGAATATTTCTTTAACATGATATTTCATTAACATTTAATCATGTTAATGATTAAAATTCAACTTAAGTAATTTTATATCAGGAAAACAGAAAAGTATCAATGGGAAAAGTAATACAAATGTTAAGAGAACTTAGTGAAATCGCAGAAAATAAAACACTTAAAAAATCTAAAACTTTCCTAAGAACAAACAAACATCAGGTAAAAAATACATAATGGATGAGAACATATATTTATCTCACCAATAAAAGATGAAACTTCACACTTGTGAAATTAGCAGGAAACATCCAACTCTTAAATGAGGTAAACTCTGCTGCTGCTGCTGCTGCTGCTAAGTCGCTTCAGTCGTGTCCGACTCTGTGCGACCCCACAGACGGCAGCCCACTGGACTCCGCCATCCCTGGGATTCTCCAGGCAGGAACACTGGAGTGGGTTGCCATTTCCTTCTCCAATGCATGAAAGTGAAAAGTGAAAGTGAAGTCGCTCAGTCGTGTCTGACTCAGCGACCCCATGGACTGCAGCCCACCAGGCTCCCCCGTCCATGGGAGTTTCCAGGCAAGAGTACTGGAGTGGGATACCATTGCCTTCGCCGGAGGTAAACTCTAGAGTCCTGAAAGATTTAGAAATAGATTTGGAAAAAAATTAAAATCATATCATGGTCTTAAATAGGAAGTCTAAACATCCTAAAGATGTTATATATTAGTTCTTAAAATGTAATGCAATCCCAGTACAAATACTTTTCCAGAGCTAGTCAAATTGATTATAAAATTTATTTGCGAGGACAAAAATCAAAATACTCCATAATCTCTGAAAAGGAGTATGTATATGTTGGGCAGAAATGAGTAGCTGATGGTATTCTAGCATACAGATATTAAAACAAACTATAAGTTTATCATTAAATTGATGCTGGTAAGTTAAAGGCACACACAAAAATGGAATGAATAATAAAACTTGAAGGCCAACAAATAGCAAATAGAAGTTTACCGTATGACAGTGTTCAATTTGAAATTATTGGAAGAAATGGATGTTTGTAACAAGTATTGTAGGAGATCTGAAAATATTTTTTAAAAAAGACAAAATGGATTTATTTTCCATACTTCATGAGAGTATCTGAGATTCTAGATAGAAGGCCTGGGCAGAGTGAAGAAACTTGCAGAACTTCTGGCAATTCCGTTCTTTGTCCTTGACCCAACTCAGCGTGTACATTTACTCACTAAAATCAATGTATAATATGTTTATTTCTGCACTAATATAGAGAAATGGAGATAAGCCAAATGTTCATTAATTATAAAATGGATAATTCTATTTTGATATGTTTATACAAAGGCATTCTATAATGATATAATAAAGGTACTACGTGCAATAGAATGAGTACATTTTACAAACATAATGTTTATAAAACAAAGGACAGTGATTATGCTTAAAGTTGAAAAACAAGCATAAGTAGAAGTTACCAACATGGTTACTTTTTGGGAGACATTTTGACACTTTCTGGGATATTGGCAATGTTCTGTTTCTGAATCTGGAGGCTCATAAATGGAATGTTCACTTTGTAAAACTTGATTGTATTGCTGGTGATTGGTTCACTTATCTGTATGTCTGCTATCTGTTAGTAATTTTAAAAAGCTGACTGATTTTCAACCTGCATTAATAAAAATTTTTGGATTTCTTAATGAAAAATCATATATGTTTACAACTGCAATAAATTAGTTAACATTAAATATTCCATGGGTAAAATTATTGCAGGAAATATGGGAAGGCCCACATTTTTCCTTCCTCCCTAGGGACAAAGAAATAGAATGATTCATAAAATACCTCACATTAAGTTTGAGATATACAGAATCTTGGCATCTATCTACCACATATTTAGTGGTAGTGTTTGATTTCAGGGAAAGTATCTAAAAGGAAAATGTCTCTTGAGTGCAGAATTAGCATATAAGTTTATATATATCAATAGATATTGCAAAATGTGTTATAAGAATGAAAAGTAGAATAATGGCTCACATATGAGTAGTTAAATTAGTTTCATCATTGTGAAAAATACCTATCATTCTATTTAGATGAGATTTTGGAATCCATTGATGATGTAATACATTGAGACTTTTAGAGATGTTGCAATAGGGTGAACGTATTTTGCGTAAGAGATGGATATGAATCTTTGAGCACCAGAAGTAGATTGCAGTAGCCTGAACAGTGGCTTCCAAAGTTTTCCTAGTTTCAATCCCCAGAATATGTGAATATATACCTTATATGGCAGAAGGGATGTTGCAGCTATAAATAAGTTAAGAATTAAAAAAAAAAAAAAAAACCTATCATTCAAATGTTGTAATTATATGAGATCTTTGATATACAATAGTTTTATAAGAAGGTACCTAGATCCTTAGACCTTTAGTGCTTTGCTTCTTTTAACTCACAAAAAGCTTCAGTTCTAGTATTACCTATTTTCCAATACTATAAATACTAAAAAAAAAAAAAAAATTAAAGAAATCTGCTGATGTCTTTTGCTTGAGCATTGGCAACATATTCAATCCTAGGAAATTTAACCTCTGTCTGCCTCTATTCACTATATGCCTGTAAAAGTAGCTTGGAGGTATTTGGCTCAGTTTCATAGTCTTTTATTGACACAAATTTCATCTTAACAGTCATACATCTTCACCAAATAAGGCTATGCGAAAACTCAATCCTTCAAGATAAATAGATTTGTATAGGGGAAAATATAGCAAGAGGTTGAAAAAGTTTCAAGAGGTTGAAATCAAATGAATAGAGCATGACACTTGGTCAGCATCTAAAATGGGAACATCAAATATAATATCAGTTATGCAGGAATAACATGGATTTCTAGGGCAAATATGATTTATTCATTGCACGCTGAAACATTGTGTGAAAGGAAACATCCATCACTGTAAGAAAGTGCTATTTGCAAGCTACCTAATAGCCATGAAATCATATTCTCAGCCCAATCAAAGAGCAGATAAAGACTTTAAAAACTGACAGCTTACCTTTTATCCCTATTTAATAAATAAAACTTCTAAATTTATATGTTGTAGCTAGGACCACAGCCCAGTCCTCTGCTTTCTCAGAACTCTGAAAGAAAAACCAGCACCACAATCAAAAGGTTTTCTTTCTCTATGGCTTGTTAACTCATTTGCAGTATTTTTAAGAATGTGGTGTCTTTGAAAACATTTCTCTTTGGCTAAAGGGAAAAAATAAAATAAAATCTCAATTGATTTTTAGCCCCAAGCAAAATAAGATTATCCCAACTGGCATTCTTATTCAAAATTGAATATTAAAATCAAATAGCTACTGGCAATGACAGTGATGATCAAAGGCAATGATTATGAAAACCAAGGATTTATTTAAGAGTAAAAAGGAAATTACTTTGCCTTGTCATTAAAAATGAAAATGATACCAACATATCAATCTCCATATGGACTAATCGATGTGGCAGAGACCAAACGCTCTGGTTGGCAAATGCTTAGCAGAAATCAGAGAATATTGTACAAGGAGATAAGTAAAGGACAGTGAATGTAAGTAAGATGTTCTGTTGGAAAATGTACTCTTCTTTCTATTCATATATAAATCCTACTGACGAAATTTGTATATGGGGTTGCAACTGGGATTAAGTTGTGCATACTTCCAGTTGTAAAATACATAAGTTATGTAATAATAAATAACTTGTACAACACTGAGAATATAATCAACAATATTGCAATAACTTTATAAGGTGATGGATGGCTACTAGATTTATGGTAGTCAATTCTCCACAGTAAAAAAACCATCAACAAAGTGAAAACAAAACCTACAGAATGGGAGCAAAATATTTGCAAACCAAATATCTGATACAGTTAATAATTATAACATATAAAGAATTCATATATTTGGAGGGAAGTTCAAGAGGGGGACATATGTATACTTACAGCTGAGCCATGTTGGTATATGGCAGAAACCAACACAATATCATAAGTACCCTTCAATTAAAAATAAATAAATTAAGGAAAAAAGAACCCAATAAAAAAATGAGTAAAGGACTTCAATAGACACTTTTCCAAAGAAGATATAGGAAAGGCTAACAGATACATGAAGAGATTGTCAGCATCACTAGTCAATAGGGAATTGTAAATTAAAACCATAATGAGATACCATCTCATGCTTGTAGAATGGCCATCATCAAAGACAAAAGGTAACAAATGCTGGTGTGGATGTGGAAAACAGGGAACTCTTGTGCACTTGTAAACTGGTGCAACCACTATGGAAAATAGTGAGGAGCGTCCTCAAACAATTAAAATTAAAGCTGTCATATGATCTAGCAATTTAACTTCTGGGAATATCCAAATGAAATGGAAACACTAATTCAAAAAGATATATGCACCCCCATGTTCACAGCAGCATTATTTATAGTAGCCAAGACATGAAAGCAACCTGAGTATTTGTTGATGGGTGAATGGATAAAAAAGTTATGATACACACACACGTACACTGGATATAATTAGTTATAAAAAATAAGCATATCTATCATTTGCAGCAAGATGGGTGGACCTTGATGGTACTGTGCCAAGTAAAATAATTCAGAGAAAGAGAAAGACAAATACTGTATGATCTCACTTATATGTGGAACCTGGAGGGGGAAAAAAAGACTCATAGAAAAAAGGTCAAACTTGTATGTGAAGTCAAGTGGGCCTTAGAAAGCATCACTGTGAACAAAGCTAGTGGAGGTGATGGAATTCCAGTGGAGCTATTTCAAATCCTGAAGGATGATGCTGTGAAAGTGCTGCACTCAATATGCCAGCACATTTGGAAAACTCAGCAGTGGCCACAGGACTGGAAAAGGTCAGTGTTCATTCCAATCCCAAAGAAAGGCAATGCCAAAGAATGCTCAAACTACCAAACAATTGCACTCATCTCACATGCTAGTAAAGTCATGCTCAAAATTCTCCAAGCCAGGCTTCAACAATATGTGAACCGTGAACTTCCTGATGTTCAAGCTGGTTTTAGAAAAGGCAGAGGAACCAGAGATCAAATTGCCAACATCCGCTGGATCATGGAAAAAGCAAGAGTTCCAGAAAAACATCTATTTCTGCTTTATTGACTATGCCAAAGCCTTTGACTGTGTGG
>SJYT01061148.1:52100-132058 GCA_006410635.1 Cephalophus harveyi | reverse complement strand
GAGGGGCTGTTCCTGACCTTCAACGTGGGATAGATCCTCTAGGCCCTCCTGCTGATCCTTGGGTTGCTCCTCCCTGCTGCCGGCCCTGGCCTCGGGCGTGGGTGGCTCCTCCCAGCTGCCGCCTCTGGCCTCGGGCTCAGGCTCAGGGTCACCGCCCTTGGCTCCGGGCTCGAGGTGGCCCCTCCCAGCTGCCACCCCTGGCCTCGGGCTTGTGGTGGCTCCCCGGGGTCACCGCCCCTGGCCTCTAGCTCGAGGTGGCTTCTCCCGACTGCCCCTGACCTCGGATGCGGGGTGTTTCCCCCCGGCCGCCACTGGCCTCGGAAGTGGGGCAGCTAATAACTCTAAATCTTCCTACACTTCCTCCAAGAAGCACTCCATGAGTCCTCAAAACTGAGTTAAGCCTCATCCCCATGGCAGGAGGAGAAGGGGACGACCGAGGATGAGATGGCTGGATGGCATCACTGACTTGATGGATGTGAGTTTGAATGAACTCCGAGAGATGGTAATGAACAGGGAGGCCTGGCGTGCTGTGATTCATGGGATTGTAAAGAGCCAGACACGACTGAGCAACTAAACTGAACTGAACCATGTATTCTTGTAACACTGTATTTCTCCTTGTTGGTAGGACTTATGAGTCTGTATCTTAGTTGACCATTAATATGTCATTTCCCCCATCACACCATGATCTCCCTAAGGCTGGGAACTCTGGCAAGAAGTTACTTTCACATTTACTAATTGAACAAATACCTTAGATCACCTCTTATTTTGATTCACATGATCTCTTTTGTCCTATCTTTATTTCCACCTTACAGCTGAGGAAATAGAGGCTCAGAGAATCAAGCCATAATTCCACAGTCCTGCAATCAGTGACCATCAGAGCTGTGGTCTGCCTCTGGCCTCATATCTCACAGTGGCCAGCTGGGCAGGAGGAAAAGCTGAGAGCAGCAACACCCTCTAAAAGTACCTTCCCGGAGCAGGATGAGTGTCTTCGCTCAGCCTCACAAAATGGCAAAGTGCAGGAATAAAATATTTCAGCTGGAAAAACAATAGATAGCCAGAAATCAACCCCAATTCTACCAGAAGTCATAATTCCAGAAAACAGAGCTACATACACAATCGGCAATGTACTCCAAGATACACGTAATAAAATCACCTTGGCAGTGCCTGTGCCCTTGTGGCCAAACCAGGGAGGGATTGAGTTTAAAAGAGAACCAGTGAAGGCAAAAGGGGAAGTGGGAGGCAGAGGATGGGACAGTTAGATAGCATCACTGACTTAATGGACGTGAACCTGAGCAAACTCCAGGAGACAGTGAAGGACAAGAAAGCCTACTGCAGTCCATGGGTTCCAAAGAGTCAAACACTCCCGAGTGATGGAGCACACAGCTGGAGGACTTTTACCCACACGAGCCCATCCAAAGAGGTGTGCCTACCCACCCACAAGGTTCAGCTCCCTGCCACATAGCCAAGAGCCTGATCGTGGTGAAATGCCAGAGTAATTACAATGAAAATTTCCAAGGGGGAAAGATTAGGCCGTGGTAATGCTCGAAGCTGTCTGCATAGGCCAGTTGGCTCAGCTCTCTCAGCATGGGGCCAATGAAGCCAAAGTGGAGGCTGACAGTGTTGTGGGCCAGTTGGCTTTGCCCTGAAGGAAAAAAAAAATGTTCTCTAGTCACTGGCTAGAGTCTTCATCCCGCTCAGTTGTCCTGCCAGTGCCGGTATCCAGGATCAAAAAAGGCAAGGGCAAAGGACTCTGGAGAACCCACTGCCAATCTTGACGACCAGGGCTGACATTCAGGCAGCACACACCAGTACAGAGAGCTGACTGTTGGAATACAGACCCTGCGTCCCCTGAGTGTCCTTCACATCGCCTCAGATGCCCAGCTCCTCCCCAGGGCAATACTGAGAAGTGGCAGAAAAGCAAGAGAGATATAGAAGCCACCCAGCTCCCAGTATTTGGGGGGAGCAATCTGACGTCACAGAGTTTGCTAAATGTGTAACCAAATGAGGCAATGTTTATCAGTTTGTATGTTTCTAGATTTAAATAAACTATCAAATGAGGGCAAAAAATGTCTCAACATTCATCTTGAATTTGAGTTCCAAAATTAGTCTTCCTGAGAATAGAAAAGCTTTTCCATAAAAACCACAAGTAGATACTTACTGAGTTTTCTCAGTTGGGATTCCCCCAAACAGCAGAGCTTGAGATGAGGACGCAGACCAGGCGGTTTCATGGGAGGTGATCCCAGGAAGCAGGGAGGGAGTGAAGGAGGGATGACAGGGGACAGAAATCAATAAAAGGAGCATTTGTTGAGCTGGCTAACACTCTGAGCAGCTGAGACTCACCCCTGGTGTGCACTCTCTGGGATCCATGGAGACCACACCTCAAATTATTTCTCTGAATTCAGAAATGAGACATTTATGCACGGACTCCTGTCCCTCGTTGGTTGTGTTAACCATATGAGCTTTCCAATTGTCCCACTTTGGAAAAACTCTCGATGCAGCAAAAACCAAAAGGCTTAGTGATCCTGGAGGTAGGATCCAGCCAGAGTGTGGGCAAAGTTGCTCACTATAGCCACAGCCCAAATCCCATGGGGCCAAGTGATGAGGCTTCTGATACGCCAGGCATCTTACATTCCACAGATAGGTCCTGTCCTTTTCTTCATTTTTAGAAGAAGAGGCTGAGACACGAGAAAGATAAAGGTCGCAGAGCTTGGAGATGGCTGAAGACTCAAACCTGCCTTCTTCAACTCCTGAGTCAAAGCACTTAACCTTGTCAAAGTATTTCCTAAAATGGGACTTCATAAAAGATTCTTTTAAAAGCAACTATTTGTGGATGTGTGGGAGGGAGGAAGAAACAATAGCAGGGAAGATTTTATAAACACACTTCCTTCTTTTTATGGAAAAACCCCAATACTCAAAGATGCTATTTATTTAAAAGTACAAGTTGCTTATTGAGCTTCCTTGGTGGCTCAGTGGAAACAAATCTGCCTGCAGATGCAGAAATCCGCCGGCAGATGCAGAAGACCCGTGTTAGATCCCTGGGTAGAGTAGATCCCCTGGAGGAGGGCATGGCAACCCACTCCAGTATTCTTGCCTGGAGAATCCCATGGTCAGAGGAGCCTGGTGGGCTCCAGTCCATGGGGAGGCAAAGAGCTTAGCAATTTAAAAATAACAACAAAGTTGCTATTATTCTAGTGAAAGCCCAATGGATACTGAGGGTACCGTCGCCCCACCCCAGCACTAGGAAGGCTGTGGACCAATTATTTAGTGTAATTCTTTACACAACCTATGATTCTTCTGGGCTTGGATTTTTTAAGAGGTCAAAAGCATGACTTTCTCTGAAACAAAGCAAAAATGTTTTGGGTAAAGTTATAGGCATGTAACATTTAGATGAAGAAGCAGAGCTGATACAGCCAGTGTGCAGCTGGCCTACCTAGAATCAGAGTGGATGAGATTTAAAATTTGGGATGAATTTACTATATGGGTTCTCATACTACTAGGAACGTGGGGGTCATGTTATGCATGCAATGTAGCAGTCATCCTCAGAGTTAAGCAAACCCAGAGATCAGGTCCCGGTAGACGGTCTCCAGGAAGGTGAGGGGAAACTTTTTACACGACGATAAAGGCCACTAAAATGATATCGTTCCTCTTAGAGCTCTTTGGGCTCTGTCTCCCCAGTATCAGACCCTGTGCTCACTGTCTATTTGATTTCACTGGAAGGTTCTGTGAGTAAATTTCTAGCTTCTGAGGCATGACTGAAACCCAATTGATTGCTCCCATTCTCTACCCTTTCACTGTCTTTCCAAGTTTTCTTAAATTTGATGTCTCCCCTGCTTTAGATGAGTTGGCAATGTTGTATCTGATACTTGTTCTTTGAAGACCGTACTTCTGCTTGGTAATTTACAACTAGGAAGTCCCTATATGCACTTTGGAAGAAAAGCTATGACCAATCTAGACAGCATACTAAAAAGCAGAGACATTACTTGCTGACAAGGGTCATCTAGTCAAAGCCATGGTTTTCCCAGTAGTCATGTATGGATGTGAGAGTTGGACTATAAAGAAAGCTGAGTGCCAAAGAATTGATGCTTTTGAACTGTGGTATTGGAGAAGACCCTTGAGAGTCTCTTGGATTGCAAGGAGATCAAACCAGTCCATCCTAAAGGAAATCAGTCTCGAAATATTCATTGGAAGGACTGATGCTGAAGCTAAAACTCCAATACTTTGGCCACCTGATGCAAAGAACTGATTCATTGGAGAAGACCCTAATGCTGGGAAAGATTACAGGCAGGAGGAGAAGGGGATGACAGGATGAGATGGTTGGTTGGCATTACCGACTTGATGGACATGAGTTTGAGCAAGCGCCAGGAGTTGGTGATGGACAGGCAGGCCTGTCGTGCTGCAGTCCATGGGGTCGCAAAGAGTCAGACATGACTTAGCAACTGACCCAATATGCACGTTTTTATCAGTGGATGGAAAAGAAACTGAACCATCAGAAAATGCTTCAGAGTTCCAAGATATGCAAAGAGGAAGAGCTATGTAGGGTTGACAGTAAGAGAGACAGTAATTATTTCTGTTAAGTGACATTATGTTAGCCACTACACTGTAAGATCAGTCCCAAGGGGAGTGAGTGAGTGAAGTCGCTCAGTCGTGTCCGACTCTTTGCAACCCCATGGACTGTAGCCTACCAGGCTCCTCTGTCCGTGGGATTTTCCAGGCAATAGTACTGGAGTGGATTGCCATTTGAAGTACCATTTAATAAAGCCCAGTCCAGACAGACAAAAAGTAATCTACAAGGTCTGAACTGAAGACTTTTAGAAATTAAAAGAATTCTGATTTGTGAAATCTCACCCAACATGCCTCATGATCACTTTTCTTTTCTGCCAGCTTCCCTACACGACACCCTGCCTAGCACCCTCCTCCTGAAATTTCCTGGAAACACTCATTATGGTCATTTGTTCGGCACATATTTGCTCCCTTCCCTTTCCAACTGTGGGGAAAGAGACCTCTCCCTGACACTGACGTTGGCCTGGGCCAGGTGACTTGCTTTGGCCAGTGGAGTATCAGCAGATGTAACTAGAGCAGGGGCTTCCCTGATGGCTCAGCGGGTTAAGAATCTGCCTGCGATGCAGGAAACAAATGATACTCAGGTTCAATCCCTGGGTCAGGAAGCTCCCCTGGAGTAGGGAATGGCAACCACTCCAGTATTCTAGCCTGAAAAGCCCATGGACAGAGGAGCCCAGTAGACTACAGTCCATGGGGGCACAAAGAGATGGGCATGACTGAGTGACTACACACAGATGCAACTGGAACAGGGGCCTTAAATTTGCTTGTGAGTTTTGTTTGACCTCGTTTGTTCTGCTGAGCTAGCATAAGAACACATCTGGGGATTTTCTGCTCATTCCATACAGGCCGCAGATCAGGGATACTTGAGGCAGACCTGACCCCATTCACAGTCTGGATCTAAGCTTGGTCAGCCCACAGTCTGAAGCAGAACCACCCATCTAAGTCCAGCCACCACCAGCCTAATTGTAACCAAAACCAGGTCCATGTTCATTGCTGCCATCAACTGTACTTTTTTCTCTCACCTGTACTAATTCTAATTAACAAAATCCACCCCCCCCCCGCCACCCCGTCCACCAAATTGCAGCCCCCTTTCAGAGGAGATTTAAAGGGAAAGAAATGTGGTAGAGCAAAATCAAATTTTTCATTAAGACACAGAGGGAAGAACAAAGGTCGGAACTGATCATGTGTTGATAATTCTAAAGTTGTGAATAACACCTATGATAATAGCTACCATTTATTTGTTCTGTGACAGGCACAGTGTTAAATAGTTTATAAACCTGAATATATTTAATTCACTCAATGCCCAAGAAGTCAGAATAACTATCACCATTTGATGGAAAGAAAACTGATGCTTACAGAGGTTGCATATCTTGTTAAAACGTGCCAGAGCTGGGATCAAAACTCAGGTTTAAGCAAATCCCAATAATTATTGAGCAACTTAGGCAGTGCACCAGTCTTAAAATGAAATGCCATTCTTCAGTGTAACAAATTGGCAAAGATTAGAAACACTCTAATACTGAATATTGGCAGGAGAATGGCATCTCATAAAATACAGGTGAGAATGTAAATTGGTGCTAACACCCTGGAAAGCAACCTGGCAATATTTGTCAAGAACCTGAACATTTGCACACCCTTTGAATCAGTAATCCCACATCTTTGATTATGTTCTAAACATCTATTCAGAGATGTGGCTGAAAATTCATGTATAAGATTGTTTTTCAAGGCATTTCTGAGTTTGATAAAAATTTGGAATCAACTGAAATATAAAATAGTTCCAAAATGGTTAAATAGTTGGTATTGCTACAGGCTAGCACAATATGCAGCCAGTGAAAAATCATAATTTTGTGGTGTGAGAAAAGCTTGTGCTATGGTCTGAATATTTGTCACCTTAAAATTCAAAAGTTGAAATCTTAACCCCCAGTGTGATGGTATTAGGAGGTGGGTCTTTGGGAGATGATTAGGTCATGAGGGTGGAGCTGTGACAGATGAGATTAGTGCCCTTATGTAAGAGGTTCCAAGACAGCTCCCTCCCACCTTCCTACAGGGGAGGACACAGCAAAATGATGCCATCTATGAATCAGGGAACGGATTCTCACCAGACATCCAATTTGGAGGCATACTGATCTTTAACTTCTTAGCTTCCAGAACCATGATAAAGACATTTCTGTTGTTTATAAGTCACTCAGTCTCAGGCATTTTGTTACAAGTAGCCCAAATATGGACTGGTTCCAAATAGGAAAAGGAGTACGTCAAGGCTGTATATTGTCACCCTGCTTATTTAACTTATATGCAGAGGACATCATGAGAAACGCTGGGCTGGAAGAAGCACAAGCTGGAATCAAGATTGCCGGGAGAAATATCAATGACCTCAGATATGCAGATGACACCACCCTTATGGCAGAAAGTGAAAAAGAACTAAAGAGCCTCTCGATGAAAGTGAAAGAGGAGAGTAAAAAAGTTGGCTTAAAGCTCAA
Organism: Cephalophus harveyi; assembly: GCA_006410635.1. Taxonomy (NCBI): domain Eukaryota; kingdom Metazoa; phylum Chordata; class Mammalia; order Artiodactyla; family Bovidae; genus Cephalophus; species Cephalophus harveyi. Next base: position 125,024 of record SJYT01061148.1, on the reverse strand, counting down.
CATTCAGAAAACGAAGATCACGGCTTCTGGTCCCACCACTTCATGGCAAATAGATGGGGAAACAATGGAAACAGAGGCAGACTTTATTTTTCTGGGCTCCAAAATCACTGCAGATGGTGACTGCAGCCATAAAATTAAAAGACACTTACTCCTTGGAAGGAAAGTTATGACCAACCTAGAGAGCATATTAAAAAACAGAGACATTACTTTGCCAACAAAGGTCTGTCTAGTCAAGGCTATGGTTTTTCCAGTGGTCATGTATGGATGTGAGAGTTGGACTATAAAGAAAGCTGAGCGCCAAAGAATTGATGCTTTTCAACTGTGGTGTTGGAAAAGACTCTTGAGAGTCCCTTGGACTGCAAGAAGATCCAACCAGTCCATTCTAAAGGAGATCAGTCCTGGGTGTTCTTTGGAAAGAATGATGCTAAAGCTGAAACTCCAATACTTTGGCCATCTGATGCGAGGAGCTGACTCATTGGAAAAGATCCTGATGCTGGGAAATATTGAAGGCGGGAGGAGAAGGGGATGACAGAGGATGAGATGGTTGGATGGCATCACCGACTCAATGCACATGAGTTTGAGTAAACTCTAGGAGTTGGTGATGGACAGGGAGGTCTGGAGTGCTGCAGTCCATGGGGTTGCAAAGAGTCGGACACGACTGAGCAACTTAACTGAACTGAAATATGGACTAAGCTTGTAATACACTCTAGAAAAAAAAAAGTAGGATATAAAACTGAATACATAATGTGACTCCAGTTTGGAGAGAAACACGCATGTGTGCTTGTATGTAAGGCAACACAGTGGTGAGTAATCATGCATTATTGTTGCATGGTGATTATCATTTTCTGTTGGATTTTTTTGTATTTACTAAATATGTTTTACATTTACTAAATTTTATACAGTAAGAAAATATTACTTTTGTTCCCAGAAAAGCATATTTTAAATGATTGTTTGGAAAAGTGAGGAACTATTTTCCCTGTTGAATATGAAGACAGAAGTTTTTATCTGTTTTGCTCACTGAAGTATACCCAGAGTAGCACCTAGCTCCTACTATGTGCTCAGTAAATATTTGTTGAATGACTGAAAGACATACCCTGCAGTGCGTGTAAATCCACTGTGTATGCTGCTAGGCTTATCTATAGATTCAGAACCAGCCACCCCCCAAATAACAATCATTGTAATAGGCTCATGCATTCCCTAGAGAACACTTCAGATAGGACACAGTGGGATGACATCTCTCTCCCCATGTCTGGGGCAACCTTCTTAGTTTTCTCAGTAGAATAATTAATGAGGCGAAGAAAAGAAAGTGAGGAACGCATTCCCAGGTCCATTTCCCACCCCCTTCAATGTTAACAGAAGTCTTATTGAAAGCAGTTCCTCTCTAGGGTTTGAACCTGTGACCTAGGAAACCTGAAGCAGCCCCACCGCCCAGTCTCCTAGAAAGGCTCTTGTTCTGGTGGGGGGAGTCAAATTGACCCTGGAGATGAGACTAGCTGGAGGTGTCTTCAAAAGTTAAAAGCAGGAAGCATCTGGAGGTTTCTTCCCATTCAAGCTGTCAACCGAAGCGCGTGCACGTGCGTGCACACACGCTCACATGCACACAAACACACACACTCACACACACACAGTGTCTCCATCCAGCCTGGTCTTCCACTATAGATTCTGCATGAGCAGAATGAACCTTTATTTTGTGAAGCCACTAATACTTTGGAATCTATACAGTAAGATCATGGACTAGAGTCCACCTTAGCCTGAACTAACAAAATTTCCAAATACAGAGCTATGTCACTTAATGAGAGGTACCTGACTTGGACTGCAAGGAGACCAAACCAGACAATTTTAAAGGAAATCAATCCTGAATATTCACTGGAAGGACTGAAGCTGAAGCTCTAATACTTTGGCTACCTGATGCAAGGGACTGACTCATTGGAAAAGACCCTGATGCTGGGAAAGATTGAGGGCAGGAGAAGAAGGGGAGACAAAGGTCGAGATGGTTGGATGGCATCATCAACTCGATGGTTGTGACTTTGAACAGACTCTGGGAGATAGTGGAGGACAGAGGAACCTGGCACACTGCAGTCTATGGGGTCACAAAGAGTTGGACATGACTGAGGGACTGAAAAACAGCTTGAATTTACCTTGTTTTCTGGTCTCAGTCAGCCTGGAGGCCAGTCTGAGGAATTTCTTTCTGTTCCATCATGGGCAATTTGGAAAACTGGCCTTCCACTCAGCATGGCATTTGAGACATACACGCCTTGGACCAAGGTGCCTACCTTGCCATTCATGAGCCACACGTAAGGCCTTGAATATATTACAGGATTTTTCTGATCCTGTTTCTCGTTTGCCAAATGAGAATGAGGATTGCTATGAGAATTAAAAGGGATGAGGTATCTTTTATAAGGCACTTTTCAGAGCATAAGCACTTATTCAGTGTTAGTTGTGAAATTCATCTTATTAGTATACAGTGTCCCTAATCTCTTGATCTGAAGGCTAGGATAGGGTCAGCTATGCACAATTAAAAAAAAAAGTCATCGTATCCAGAGAGGATTTAGCGTCCTTTGCATGTGATGGGGGTTAAGGGACAAGAGACAAAAGGAAGGCATTGAACTCCTAAAGCCACAGATAAGAAGCGAGGAGAAAGACTTGTTCTTTTGATGTATTATACACCTACTTATTTATATACACCGCTTGGCTCCACAGGAGAGAAGAGAAGGCAGATTTCATGCCGTCTCATAATTTGGAAACAAAAACAGGCACTAAACCAGGGATGGGGATATAAAATAGAAGCAGAAAGTAGCTCAAAAACAGTCTCACCATGGGGAAATTCCTGCAGACTGGCTGAGTGCTAAGCTCTCTAGCTGACGGTGCAGAAGGGCCTGGTTGTGGCTGCCCAGAACAGTTCTTCACTGCTGGTCCTGACTTTCCCAAGGGAAGGCTAGAAGACAGCTCCTGGTGAAGGTGACCTGAGTGACTGGCTGGGTACCGTGGCCAGCACTGTGCCATGCAGACTGGGTCACCCCAGAGGTCCAAGACATGACTGCCAGGCTCAGTGTGGGTGGGGGAGGGCACAGTGGGAAGGAGACGTATCCAATTTTTGTGTTCATCACCATCACTCAAGTTCGGAGGACAGAATGTCTATCTAAAAATTTCTCTCTGGCTTGCACTTTTTAGGCCATTTAATTTTTTATTGTTGAGCATGAACAATGAAACGGAGCAGTTTCCTGTTTCTCAGCCTCCACTCTCTGCTGCTGGGGAATTTGGGTTTAAACTGCCTAAGAGGAACATTTAAATTCTATAAATTAGCCTCGCTAAAGATGCTTAAGCGTTTATGAAAACATTCCCATTTTATACTCAGCTTTATAAAATCTTCAAGAAAAAAAAAAATCCCAAACTGCCATGGGAAGCTAAACTGGCATAGAGCGATCTGTTCAGTGCAAACATGCCAAAAGCTTTACAGATGAGGATATGCAACCAGGATTAAGAGTCTGCAGATCATTTATCAGTGACAAAACAAAGGTTCTCAGCCTCTGTACTCCAGTCTGTGGAGACTCCCACAGGCTCAGTAATGCACCTCAGAAGCAATAGACAGTATTAACTCACTTATGCCCACCTTAATGCTGGCAAAAGAAATCCCACTGTGCCAGGTCTTGGGTGCCCCAGAGTGGTGTGTGTGCTGTGTGTGCTAAGTCACTTCAGTCATGTCCAACTCTGTGTGAACCCATGGACTGTAACCCACCAGGCTCCTCTGTCTATGGGATTCTCCAGGCAAGAGTACTGGAGTGGGTTGCTACGCTCTCCTCAAGGGCATCTTCCTGACCCAGGAATCGAACCTGCATCTCATGTGTCCTGCATTGGCAGGCAGGTTCTTTACCACTAGCACCACCTGGGAAGCCTGTCCCAGAGAGGTATTTTTATGTAAAACAGAGTTTGGCTCAAGGAAGACCTGCGTTTCAGTTCTGGCTTAGCTACTAACCAGCTAGTGATCTTGGACAATGGACTTAACCACTCTGAGGCTTGGTTTCCTTATCTAAAAACAAGAGAATCATAACAAATTCCTTTGGTATCTTCACTTATGGACAAACAAACAAACAAACAAAAAAGGAAACAGAACTGCAACACCATTGTGTATGAAGCGAAGTGAAAGTCACTCAGCTGTCTCCAACTTTTTGTGACCCCATGGAGCCTGCAAGGCTCCTCTGTCCATGGAATTCTCCAGAGAAGAATACTGGGGTGAGTACCCATTCCCTTCTCCAGGGACCTTCCTGACCCAGGGATCAAACCCGGGTGTCCTGTATTGCAGGAGGATCATTACTGTCTGAGCCAATAGGAACGCCTGTCTTTGTGTATACGTTAAATAAACGTGACGCCTATCCATCTTTCATCACTAAAAGGAGAGTGTGACAAAGAAAGCAAAAGGGAAAATCTGGTTAATTTTCCCCCTTTTTCTCCTGTCCTTATTTTTTGGACCATGCCTGGACCTTCTCTGGTTCTAGGGAGAAGAGGTCACAGACAAAATCAAAGAGAGACTAAAGAAATGAATTTGGGCTTGTGATTCTGAAGGTGTTGGTTTAAGAATGATTTTGACTCTTGACTTTATAAAAATTGCCCCTTAAGTGCTTACTTTCACATCTGTGACCTCCCCATCCAGAGAGCAGGCCCCTACCCTCCAGACCAACAGACCCTGCTCATGACTCCCTTAACCTCAGGGCAGCAGCCCAGGAGATCAAACACTGGTGTCCTCTGGCTGGTAGACACAAAGCCTGTTCTGCAGCCTAACTTCTTTGGATATCAGATACCTACAAAGAGGGTATTAGAGCTGACATGGTAGCTCATGTGGACTAATACTTAATAAAGCATCCTAATTGTTTCTTGTTTTTTTCCGCCTAATTCACATCTTTTCTGTCCATCAGAATTAGGTGGTCACCCAAATGAATAAACATTGCCTCTGAAGTCTTATCCTGAGCAGCACTTAGAAGAGGAGAATTTCCAAGGACAAATCCCTTATTTAATAAGCATCACTGCCACCCACCTGCTATCACTATTTGCACAGTTTTACCTTTTCTATGACATGTTTATTTTCATTACAATCTCAGTGGACAAGGGTTTATCAGAGAGGCATTCTCAATTCCAGTACCTGCTCAGTGATGAGCTAGACCAGTCCTTTCCAGTAGAACTTTCCAGGACTCTATCCTTTCTACCTGTGTTGTCCAGAATGGTAGCTACTAGCCACGTATGGCAACAGCACTTGACCTATGCCTACTACAACTGAGGAACTGAATTTTAAATGGAATTTAATTTTAAGTAACTTAGGATGAAATGTAATTGCCATGTGGGGCTATTTGCTACTTTATTGGTCAGCACAGCACTAGACACTTAGGACTTGTGCCATCCAGTGCAAATATAATGTGAATCACATATATAGCTTAAACTTTCCTAGTAGTCAAACAAAAAAAATAGAAAAGAGATAAAATTAATTTCAATAGTACATTTTATTATTATTGACTATTTAAAATACTGTTATTTCCACATATTGAATGTTCAGCACATTGAACATTAAAATGCTCCATAAACATTAAAATGTTAATGAGGTATTTATATATTTTTTCATACTAAAGTCTTTAGAATTCAGTGTATATTTTATAATTACAATAGATCTTAATTTGGATTACCCATATTTCAAGAGTTCAACAGAAACTTCTGGCTAATGGCCACCATATTTGGATAACCCAATGTGGATATCAGCAATGATGAGGCTAATTTTTCTATCTGTAACATGGGCATGTTTACAGAAACTATAATCAAAAATACTCTTGTGTTTTCCTAGGGGTGCCGAAGAGTTTTCAACCCAAAGTGTTAAACATAAATACCAAACTTGTTATATTTCTTTTTAACAAAGTATGCACAGTAATGCAAAATATCTGGTATTTTCTTTCTTTTCTAAAGATGTTTCTTCCTTTGCTTTGAGTTAGGTCAATTAACTAATTTCATCGACATGTCAATATTTACTGCTAATTATATAGAAACAATTCTACCACTTGAAGAAATGGAATGCTATTGTGTATCATAGAATTTGTAAGCTCAGTGTCTGGTAATTTCCATATCAATAATTTCCATTAGTGTAATGGGACACAATAGAAGCTGCTCCAGGATTAAAAATGTGTAATGAAAAAAAGCAATCATAGAGAATCATTTAGCAGCAAAGTAGATAACCTATAAGTCAATGACTTAATCCATGAGTATTAGCTATACTAAATGCAGAAGATGATTCAGAAGTGTCCATTAGCAGAAATTCTAACAAATAAATTACATAAAACTAATCAATACAATTAGCTAACAATCGACAGTGGATCTGGAAGCAATTTCAAAGGTTTGCTTTTCTCACACTTGAATGCCTTTTCAAGTTGTAGGTTGCAAGCTGGACCTCCTCCCTCATCTTCCCTCTTTAACGCTTTTCCTAGATTAGCTTGTTGTGTCATCCTCACCATGTAGTAATGAAAAATGGATAAAGGCTGTCGTGGATTTGCTCTCTCTCCAGAACATATCTTGTTGAAACATACTCAATATTTGCTAATGGCTTTGGAGGCAAAAGCTATGATGGTACGGTCCCCTCCCCAAGTAGGCCTGGGTCCTAGGTCGAAAGGAAAGGCAGGAGCGGAGCTGAGGCCAGTAAGGCGCCAGTCCCGTCTCCCACACTCCCGCAGCCTGCTCCTTCCTGGGCAGTCTTTGCTTTTGAAGACAGGGGCAATGACAGGGGATCTTGAAGGGAGGTAACATGGGGAGTGGGCTGGGGGGACACTGGATGGATACCTTTCAAACACAGATAGAAAAATTGTTTTGTTATGATTGTCCAGAATGTCAGCCGGGCTTCTGACTGAAAAAAAAGGAAGCAAAATACAATTCCTGTGGCCTTGTACTCTGCCAGACTGATCAGAATCACTCCTTCCGTTTTACACCGTGTATGGAGTCCGACTGGGTAGGCCCAATAAGCATTCACACATTACACAGTGAGCAGACTGGAGAAGACTGGATACTGATAGAGCTATTATGTACTGTTTAACTGGTATGATGCTTTCATTTATTTCTCTGACCAAAGCAAGATTTTGCTTTGCTTAGGAAGGCAAGCAGGAGCTATGAGCCATACTCGCTTAGGAGACATTTGTCCTGCCTTCAAGGTGCTTGATCCCAAGGTAAGGAGGGAACCCATGTCTTTTCTCTCGTGGCTCTTCACCACAGTGAGGCTGGAAAGGAAGAAGACGGCTGCTGTTTACTGAACACCTACCATGCTAAGCACAAGTAGTATTCCCTAAATTTGCTGACATTTTTTCCCCTCGAAATCACTGCTAGTGGTGAGAAAAGAGCTTCATTTTGAACACCAAGGGGAGAAGATTCTTTGTACATCCCAGTATCAAAATCATAGAATATTAGGATTCCAAGAGAAAGTGTCAGCAGGGACCTTTGATAATTTTTTGTGCATAGCAAGGAAGTTAATCAAAAGGTGGTAAGGTGGGGCTGTTATTTGCCCCTTTTAATGCTAAGACAATAGTAGTGGTATTGGGTGCCAGGATTGACTCACTTAAAGTGAGATCAGTAAAATCTAGAAGCACCATTCTTTCAAAACAGCAAATGGTATTCTGTGTCAAGAGGGACAATGTGAATACTTGTTTGAGGTAATTTCTGGAAATGGGAAAGAGTGCTTTAGTTATGCATGTAAAAGTAGGCAGCACATCTGTTGTAAGAGAAACTATGAAAAGAATTGTTATAAAAGTGATGCCAAGGGACTTCCCTGGTCATCTGGTGGCCGTGACTCTGTGCTCCCAATGCAGGGGTCCCGGGTTTGATCCCTGGTGGTGGAACTGGATCCCGCATGCCACAACTAAGAATTTTTACACTGCAACTAAGACTTGGCACAGCCAAACAAATAAAAATTTAAATATATTTTAAATGTAAAGTTAAATGAGAATATTTTTAAAATCATGACTCATACAAATAAAAAATGAACACGGGTCAAAGATCTTGTTTGACTCGTTCATTAAGGAACTGTTAAAATGATACAGTGGGCTGAAGGGAGAGTTAAAAAAGCAGGTGTGTACACATATAGGCTGATATAAATTTGTTTCATAGGTGTAAAACAGGCTTGATGGAAGCTGGTGGGGACAATTTCACAACTATTTGCATGTTGGGGTAGGAAGAACTTTGAGCTGTCTGCCCCCCGGTGTATGCGTGCATGGCTGCTTCAGTTGTGTCCAACTCTCTGAGATCATATGGACTGTAGCCTGTCAGGCTTCTCTGTTTATGGGGATTTTCCAGGCAAGAAAACTGGAGTGGGTTGCCGTGCCCTCCTCCAGGGGATCTTCCCGACCCAGGGATTGAACCCACATCTCTTATGTCTCCTGCATTGGCAGGTGGGTTCTTTACCACTAGCACCACCTGGGAATTCCCCCTGGTGTATACATCCTGAATAATCCTCTCCCCTGGAGCATGGGCAGGACTGAGAAAACTGTGACTATGATAAATTTCTTGTGATTAGGTTACATTAGATGACAAAGGTGAAGTGAAGGGATTTTGCAGGTGTAATTAAATCTCTGAGACTGAATTAATAAAAAAGGAAATTAGCCTGAATGGGTCTGACCTAATCAAGTGAACCCTCAAAAGATACTGGACCCTTCCTGAAGGAAGAGATTTGAAGTATGAAAGATTCTGCTGGCCTTTGAGAGACAAATTACCAAGCAGAGGCCACGTGACAGGAAATGGCAGGCAGCCTCTAGAATCTGAGAATTGACGGTCAGCAAGAAAGCAGGACTGCAAGATGAATCCTGCCAGCCACCAGCAATCCTGGAACCCAAGGCCCAGATGAGACTGGGTCAACACCTGAACGTCAGCCTGATGAGAACTTGGGCAGAAGACCCAGCTGACAGCCTGGACTCCTGACCTACAGGAAATTCAAGATACTAAACTGATGTTACCGTAAGTTGTTAAATTTGTGGTAGTTTGCTAAGAAGCAAGAGAAACTTCTTACATACATCTACAGAAAAGAATTATTTACATTGGCATTGATTAGTTACCACTTACAAAATAGTAAAACAGCTCAATGTAATGAAGGTACAGAGACCCCACAGGATCAAATAACCTAGAAGATAACACCTTGATTTTTATTGAATGTACTTGGGAATCCATTTGGTCCCTACTGTGAGAGATGTTTCATTTGGTAAAGTGCTTGTTTCACAAGCAATATTGCTTGATTTTGTTTTTTATTTAAAGAAAACCTTTTTTCGCTCCTGAAGAGATTTAGACTACACTTTAATGTACTTTGGGCATTTGAGGGGGTGAGTGGTGACTAGCTACAGAAAATTAGGATGGAGACTCCATAAGGCTGCTGAAAGCACCAGCAACTCTGAGCTCCCCTGTGCACCAGTCATCACTGAGAAAATGGAACTGCGTGAAACCCAACCTGGACTGTGAGGCTGATGCTCTTTTGAAGTAAAAGGCTGATTCCATCCAGTCAAGCATTTATTCACTCAATAAACAAATCCAGTGCCTACCTGACACTAGACAGAGGTACATCGGTGAACAAACACCACCAAGGTCCCACTCACACAGGGTTTGCATTTCAAATGAGGGAAAAATAACCCAGATTTGGAGATCTATACTGAAAAATTCCAGAATTTGAGAACCATACTGATATTTGACCACTGTGCTCAGCCATGAGGAAATTTCTGAGGTAATGGTTGAGCTCATACCTCTTCAGGAAGAGTTTCCAAGAAAATTCAGTTGTTAATCATGCTGGTAAGAGGCAGATCCAAGTACAGAGAATGAGGTGATGATGCTGGGTTCTTAGACAGGCATAAGGTTGGATACACAGGCACCCACTATGACAAACATCTACATTCCCAAGGAAATACAGACTTAGTAAGGAAATTGCCTTCATGCTGGGATCAGCCCTTGTCTGCCACATAGAAGTGACCCTGTGCCCTGGGTAAAGAAATATAGAAAATACAATAATGTTCTACTGAGTTGCTGCATTTACTTCTGTGGTTAGTAATAACGATAGCTAATACATACAACTACTTACTATGGTCCAACAACAACTTACTCTGAGCTAGTCATTTTTCTAAGCACTTTACATATAATAACTTATTTAATGCTCACAATGTGTGTATGTGTGTGTGTGTGTGTGTGTGCGTGTTTGCTCAGTTGCTCAGTCTTATCTGACTCTGCGAACCCATTAACTATAGCCAGCCAGGCTCCTTTGTCCATGGACATTTCCAGGCCAGACTACTGGAGAAAGCTGCCAATTCCTACTCCAGGGATCTTCCCGACTCAGGGATTGAATCTGCATCTCTTGTGCCTCCGGCATTGGCAGGCATATTCTTTACCACTGCGCCACCTGGGAAGCCCTCAATATATACACATCCTTACTATGAGCTAGTCATTTTTCTAAGTACTTTACATATATGAATTCATTTAGAGTTTGCAATAACCCAGTACTACTATTATTCCTAAGTTACAGATGAGGAAATTGAGGCAGAGAAAGACTAAGTGGTATGTCTCCAAAGTCTCACAGCTAGTGAGTATGAGAGCTATGATTCACACCCAGGTGGTCTGGCACCAGAATCCTAGTTCCTAACTGAACCCTCACTAGGCACCATTTTTGCAATAAGGGTCCCCTTGGACACAGACATAAGTAATTCTGAAGTACACTCCACCTTGCAATTTATTTCTATTACTCCAGTGCTTCAGTATTTTCAATACTGAAAGCAGTGGCCCATCTTCAGCAGTACTAGAGGAAATGAAGGGATTTTTAAATTTTCTTCTGGCCCTGCTGATTGTACACCAAGTAAAACGAAGAGTTATTTTACCATTCTGGCAAATCTGTCCCCTACTTTAAAAATGCTTCTTTCCTCATTCCCTGAGCCGCATTTCTACTTTCTTTTTGAAGAAGTTTCTCCTCTGAGTGTTCTGTCTTAGAAATAGACACCGCTCATCTCCCCACTAGGATTCAACCCCCCAGGCACAAGCTCTGTGATGGTGAATCCCCTGCAGCTGCCCACAAACAATAAGTAATACAAAGGATGACTGAGGGTTTCAAGTTTCCTGTTTACAACCTCCATCCAATGGGGATCTCTCCGGGAGAGATGTAAGGCTGGCAACAAATTAACAAGGGTTCAGTTATTTTACAAGGGCAAACAATGGTTCCTCTGACCACTTTTGATTCATTCCATCTCTGGTTTCCATGGAGCATCATAAAAGGATCTATGTGTGTGTCAAGAGAGTGGAGGAAGAGAAGTGGCCCAGAGCTAACAGGGGAAGAAGCATCCGCCTGATCAGTCTCCCTGGAAAGAAAGTATCTCTGATCCTTAGTGTCCAGTTGCTATGTTCGGGGCTGCTCTGTCTGTGTAATGATCATCGAATCTGGTAACACAGCCTCATTCCTCCCTGGAGATCTTTGCCCCTGGGTTCTAGTCGCTTTTAGGCTTGGTCTTGCCTCCATCTTTCCCCTTATATCATCAGCTTTTATTCCCACTAGTTAGTTGGAAAAGCTGTATAGGAAATTAGATGTGCCTGCTGAACTGCCTCATCGGGGAAACAGTTAAAGAATCCTCTGGAGCTGACTTGGGAAGTTAGGGGTACCGTGGCAGTCATCTGTGGATTTTTGGTCATTCGGAATCCATTCCCTCATCTTTTGACAATTTCACCTCTAACAGAGAGTGGGATCTGGCTTCTTGCCACTCAAAAGCCATTAAAGAACCAAGGTTGGTGGAAAAGAAAGATTGCTTTATTTTGGATGCCAGCAACTGGTGGGGAGGGTGGACTTCTGTCCAAAGGCTGATTGCCCACCCCAGACATTTAATGGGCAAGAGCTTTTATGGGCTAAAAGAGGGGGCTACATGCAGAAACAATACAGTCAGCTCTGATAGTCATCTTGAAATTGGTCATTAGTGGTCTGATCAGCACCATCTTGATTGTTTTAAGTTAGTCTTGTCCCAAGGTTGGTTTGTTCCCATTTCCTTAAGGCCAGTTCTCAAAACTGTAGCAGCTTATATCAAGGCTACAGTCTGGTCCTCATGTAGTTAACTTCTTCCACCTGGTAGGGTTTCAGTATCTATAAGACAGCTCACAGGATAAGGTTCAGAATATTATCTATAGCCCTTGAGAAGGAATTAGAGGCCCTTGATTATGCTTACCGTCTTCCATGATAACTCAGTTGGTAAAGAACCTACCTGCAATGCAGGAGACCCTGGTTTGATTCCTGGGTCAGAAAGAACTGCTGGAGAAGGGATAGGCTACCCACTCCAATGTTCTTGGGCTTCCCTTGAGGCTCAGCTGGTAAAGAATCTGCCTGCAATGCGAGAGACCTGGGTTCAATCCTGGTTGATCATTCTTAATGACCAAACTATTATTATTTGGTCTCCTTTGATGGTTTGCCTTTGTTTCTGCATATTCTCACTTCTCTGAAAGTTTTTCCACGGACAGAAGGCAGGCAGAGAACTTGAGGGCAGAGGGCAAGGACCATAAGTTCTTGCTCCATTTCACACCAGCCCTTACCCTTCTCAGTCAAGTGATTCTATAAGGATTAGAGCCCAGGATCAGGAATAGAGAATGTGATTTAGCCCTAAGCAAATCAGAGCATTGAATTTCTTTGGCTGCCAATGACTGGCTCAATTATAATCATGTGACTTAAGTAGAGCCAATTAGGAAGGCAATGCAGAGTTCCCTGAGAATTCTGGGAAGGAAACTCCCACTCTACCTTGCTGCACTTGAATGAGAGGTGTGAGGCTGGAGACCCTGTAAACATCTCGCTATGGATAGGGAGTTCCTGTCTGCAAATATTGTCAAGGCATGAAAAGAAAGAGATTCTGGATCTTGAAGACAGTGCTTGAGCCCAGAAATTATTCTATCTCTGAAGCAAGCCTTGTTTCAGGATGCTCAGTTGTATGATTCAGGAGATTTTCCTTGGGCTTCTACTGTCTTGGGTTGGATTTTGTTGCTTGCAACTGAAAATGTTGTTTATCTCCCACTAAGAGAAACTGAGAGGAAGCTCCAAGAATAAGAGCAGCCGGAGTGGAAGCAGATCACAGTCCTTCAAGCAGGAAAGTAATTCTCACCTGAGAGTGTTTGTCCCTTTACATTTATCATGAGAAGGCAGAATCTACAAAATGTGTTTTTAGAGCCATTAACCTTTCCTTCCCTTCCATCTAATGCTGACATTTTTATGGGGGAGGGGAATCTTTGTAGTTTATTATTCAAGTGATTGCTGGGCCTGCCTTAAAGTGAACACAATCCATGGGTTGGATTCCTCAAAAAGTCATACATGTCATTTCTTTGGTTACTATGCCTTTTAAACGCTTATCTTACCATCTGGATTCCATCACTTTTTGTAGCTGCAGGATGGTATACAAAGACATTTGGTCAGGAGACCCCCAAATCACTGGAATCCTGCCTTGGCCTACCAACTACATCTCCCTGCAGTGCCCCTATGCAGGCTACAAGAAGCAGTTTATTTTGAGAGAGAACTTTAGTTCAAAACCTAGACTTCATGGTCTGTCTTTCTCCTTATCGTTTGATTTCAATTCTCAGATGTAACTAGTGTGGATTTCTAGTTCCATATTTTCTGACACGGCTGATGTATGTTGGATCAGGTTTTTTATTGTTGTGGTTTGGTTTAGTTTTGATTTTTGGTTTTGACGTACGTCAGGGAAGGAAAAGAAAGCATCGTGTCACTTTAGCTCAGAATATTTGCCCAGTGGCTGCTCAAGTCCTGTGTTAACAAAATTCAACTGAGTAAGTTTTAAAAGATCTTACTGGCTTTAGTCAGCCATGCTGGAATCAGACAGCATCCAGTCTAGCAGCTGGAAAGGGGTTCCAAAGCGTGGTACGAGGCAAGAGACTTTTATTGACCAAATGAATGAGAACAAGGCAGTTGTACTGGGCACTTATTGATTGGTGAAAGCGGGGTTGCTTCCCTTACATGGAGTGAAAGGAAGTCTTGGAGAAAGTAACTTATGTCAGGTAACTTGGGTTGAGCAGGAAAGTTCTGACTGGTTGACCTAGACCTCCCTTTTCTGGAAGAGTTAAGCCTTGAAACTTGGTTAAGTTTTCATTTTTGATGCTGTGCTTAGCTTGAGTCCCTCAGTCTTGGGCCTTATCTATATGCTTTAACACCTGTCAGGCTGAATCAAGAACTCTGAATCTGCTTCCAGGTGGGTAGATAAATCTGTGTCCAAGGAGAGAGAAAGTGAGGGGGCGGGAAGAGGGGAATGTAATATTGCCCTGCCATTCTGGCTGCAAGGAAGAACAAGAAAAGGAGTTTGTACCTATGTTACATGAGCTGTAACCTTATTTCCACTGAAATGTCACCAGGAGAAAATGTGAGCTAATAAATGTCTTGGAACCAGTCAGACTGATACTTTTCTTCTCAAAGGAGAACAAGGCAGAAGGTAAAAAGAGAATTTCTGAAAGCTTCCTCTTAATAGTTACCATTATCATATTAGTTAGGATAACACTGTTGTAACAGCAAATCATGTCCAGAATTTTAGCAGCGGGTAATGTAATAAAAGTTTATTTCTTGTTCATATAACAGTCTAAAGTGGAGACTTCTCACTGACAGACAGCTTTCCTACACTTAAAGATTTAAGAACCCATGTTCTTTCCATCTTAAGACTCCACTTCAAGGCAGCAGTTTTCAACTTTTAACTGCACTTTGTAATTACCCAATGAGCTTCAAAATGCTAATGCATGTGCCCCACCCCAGGAGACTCTGATTTCACTGGTTTAACAGCAGCTTGGGCATCAAAATGTTTAAAATGCCCACCAGAGAAGTATACAATGCAACCAGTATTTCACCAGGGCATTACTATAGGGTGGTGCTTTCCAGGGCATGGTCCCCAGCTGGCAGCATCAGCAACATTTGGGACTTGTAAGACCTTCATATTCTCAGATCCCAACCAGATCTGCTGAATAAGAACTTGAAGGATGGGGGTGCAATCTATGCTTTAAGAGCCTTCCAGTTGATTCTGATGTATAGCCAAGTTTGAGAATCACTACCTGTGAACACCAAAGTTCTCTGATCCAGGTGGAAGGAAAGAGAAGGAGCTTGGAGGAACACACCTGTTTCTCCACTACATCCCAGTCTCTTGGCAATATCTCCAGCCATGGGCCCAGCTCGAGCCAGAGAGGACTGGGAAATGGAACCCTAATTGGGCAGCCTGTGTCTGCCACAGTCATACACTCTTGGGTTTTCTATACTGTCCCTGAATTTGACAGCGATTCTGGATTGAAGGAAAGTAAAAGGCAATTTTAAATTCTAGGTGTAACACAAATGGTCAGGATTCCCAGGTTCTAGGAGTACGAGACTGAACAAAAACTTGTAGGAAGACACAGGCATAGAATATATGTTGATGTAGAGTAGAATGGATTCATTTAGATAGAAAAATTAACACATAAAGCTTGCACAAATTTACCAGCAAATTTGTGTCATGCCTTGTGCGTGCATGAGTGTTCAGTCATATCCAACCCTTTGCGACCCCATGGACAGCACAACCCATCAGGATCCTCTGTCCATGGAATTTTCCAGGCAAGAATACTGGAGTGGGTTGCCATTTCCTACTCCAGCGGTCTTCCAGATTAAGGACTGAACCTGTGTCTCTGGCATCTCCTGCACTGGCAGGCAGATTCTTTCCCACTGTGCTATCTGGGGAGCCTATCATGCCTTGTAATAGCCATTTTTTCACCAAAGTGATAAAATCTCTTGAGTTCTTTTCCTGACTGTATCACTCACCTTCTTCCTATTTCTTTTCCGCTAGAAACTCAACAGTGGCTCTGAGGCAGAGATGAAAGATTGTGGATCTGCTAGGAGGTTATTTCAGATGCCAGTCCTGAGAGAATATCCCAATCCAGGACTCCACTATACTATAATGAAGGAAATGGCGACCTGAATGTCAGGCAATTGGGGGTCCATGTCCTGGCTTTCCTGTGTAGCTTTGGGTGAGACACTTAACTTCTCTGAGCTTTAGTTTCCTCTTCTCTGAAAGACATAAAAAGTCCTGGCTCGTCGAATTATTGGAACTACTATAGGGAAAATAACATAGGTAAGCAGAGGAGCCTGGCGGGCTCCAGTCCAAGGGGTCACAAAGAACGGATACGACTGAGCGACTAAGCACAAAAAAGCTGCTTTAAAAATCTCAGCTGTGCTCATCTCCATTTGGGTTGCCTTGACAGAAAAAATTCAGGCCGTTCTTATCCTCAACAAGCCACATGCAGGAGAAACAGATAAGATGCTTTGAAATGGTCTGAGGGTGGCTCAGCACAGCCCATTCTTGTTAAATCTATTTATAGCAGGAAGCCATTCGGGTCGGTCCTGCCTTTCCAGCCTGCCTGGCTGGCATCGTGGTGGGCCTGGGGCTTTGACTCCTCCGTGTTCCTCGTGGTTTCTGTCTGCTCTGGCTACGGTGGTTTCTTTCATTCAGACTAGATGCCAAAAGGACGATACGGTCCAGAGGGCTGAAGGACAGGCTGGATACCGGGGGACTTCGTGTTTGTCTGTGACACTTCAAAAAGCGACTCAGCTAGCCAGGGGTTCAGAGAAAAGAGCACACATCGTCCATCTGAATGCTCGAAATACATATCAGCCTCTTGAAAGCTAAAAGCTGACTTGGGCTCCATGATTTAGAGTTCAAGTGGCCCTCAAGGGAGGGCTTAGGGAGGGGATGACACCAGGCAATTACTGGCACTTACAGTTTTGTGCATCTCAAATCAAATGGATAGATTCTAGATGCTTTCAATGCCAGATCTTAGAATCAGTTCAGAGCGCATAACAATACAATGACAGATATAATAAACTCATATAGGTGTAGTGTTTTCCAATTTACAGACATTTCATACACTGTAAGAATGCTGATTTTTTCCATCTCCTAGGAGCACATATGTTATCACACTTAGGTGTTTTTGGTTGCATGGAATACAAACTCACTCAGGGCACCGGTCGCATGCGTGAGAGTCCGGTGGCCTCCCTGTGGCTTTCTAAGTACTATGGCCCTGCATCAAACTGGTGTTTTTCTCCCTGGTCTTGCCTGGGGCTGAGGATTGGCGGTCAATTCTTGCCGGCAGGTTTACAACATGGTTGGGATGGTGTGAGCTCTACAGAATTCATGTGGAAGGTGATCCACACTCCCTCTCTTGGGCTGTCCTTAAATTTACAAGGACACTTTCCTTCTAGGAGTCTCTGGATATCGGACTAAGATTGTCACATGCCATTAACACATTTCAGTTCTGCCACTTCTCTGACTGGAAACCCTGATTCAATATTGCAAACTTGGTTTTGGCAACTGCATCCGCATCTTCCCCAAATATATTAGAGTTGCCATTGACAGATGGTCTGAGATGGGCCCAGGGAGGCTGTTGACAGATATCTTGAGATGGATCTTATTACATTGACATAGCTGGAGAACGTCCCGTGGGAAATGTCTTTGCAGGCCCGGAGGCTGACAGAACAAGACGGAAGCCCTTCAAGTGAATTGCCAATAAAGAGACTGAAAATGGGCACCGCCTTCCGGAGGTAATTTGGCAGTATGTATTGAGACTTAAAACATTCACACCCTTTGACCTATATTCATCGTCTCAAGTTTTAGCTGAAAGTGCTGCTGAGACGTGTGCATGAAGATTTATGCATAGAGACTTTCATTGCAGCATTAACCATACAAAAAATCTGCTTATCGGAAAACAGTTTAACTCCTCCCTCTTTCTATAACAGAAGTACCTCTGTGGGCTTAAAATCAGGGATATAAAACTAACCCCCAAAGTTCACCAATTTAGCAGACTTTTTTTAAACCTATAGACTATTTGTTAAGAAAATTTAATTTCATTGTGACTCAATTCATTGGAGAGAGGGAATAAGGGATTTAAAAAAATCAGTGGGTGAAAATCTCTTAAGCATAAGGAAGCAGTAACAGTAGTAAAAATATTTCTTCGATGGATGCAAATGTGAAATTGAGGATGACAGTACCACACGGAAGACTGTGGCTGAGGCTCTGACTTGATGTCCATAATGACAATGACCTCAAAGGAAATTTAGGAAGGTATGAAAAGTCAGTATTTAAAAATCAATTCTGATTGAATTGGTGCGGAAAACAAATCTACTGCCCTGCAGAAATAACGCCAAACCTTCAGTTGTTTTAATGAAGCCTGCCTCACACAATTCAAATCAGAATATTACTTTCATCAAAGAATCATTTTTGTTCTTCCATGAAATAGCACAGGAAATATATTATGCAGTTACTTGCCAAGGTCAAGAAAACTCATAATCTTGACAAGAAGAGGGAAAAAAAAAGAATAATTGTGCCTCCATCTAAACTGGTAGTTCTCAGCTGGGGGGCATTTTGTCCCTTAGGGATCATTTAACAAGGTCTGGAGAGATTTTGGGGTGTCACAATTGGGGGTGGGGGTAGGAGGGGGAATGCTACTCTGGCCTCTAGTGGGTAGAGGCCAGAAATGCTGCTGAACAATCTACAGAGCCCAAGACAGCCTCCTACTGCATAGCATTGCCTTTCCAAGGTGTCAGTAGTGCCAAGGTTGAGAAACCTTGGACTAGACAGTGATGATCTGGGAAGAAATGACCAAGTGCACAACCCATGCTGCCCCGTTCTCTCCTGGAGGTGGAGAGAGTGAGGGCAAGGCTGGGGGATGGACTTTCTTCTCCTCCAGCTCCGCCTATGCCAGGCCTGAGGCTAAGCGGGGAAGGGTGGCTCTCAAATCCTGACGACTAAGGCCTCATATGCATCTTTCATCAGGACTAAATGAAAGAAACTTAAATCTTTACTGGAATTTGCATAGGCAAATCCCCCAGTTTTGCAGACATTTTTTTTTTCTTCTACAAGGAAAAAGGAACAAAATATAGGAAAGAAGCTTATTCAAGGAATTTCAAAACCATTTCCTACGATCAAGGACAAATTCTACCCAATCTCCTGTTTTGTTTTCTGGACAATGGGAATTGGGGTCCAGAATATTTAGCCTGAGGTTCAGCCTGACCCTCAACTATCAGAAAAGCATTAAATCACATTCAGAGTAAGCTTTGTTTCTTAGGGCAGGAAATTCAACTCATACCTTTCAGTAAGGTTTCAACATCAAGCATTGATGTGAAAAGGATTTTCTGGGTAACTTCAAGATAACCTGGAATCTCCCATTCCCTGGGCATTTTGACTAATTGGGGTTTTCCTGTGGTTTACATTCTTCAAGATGTTCATTGGCAAGATTTACAGGAAGGTCTACTGACAGTATTACAAAGTCCAATCCAAACTTTCCCTTTGTACATTTTATGTCTGTAATGTTGGAATGCCTCAAAATAAACATGGGACATTTGTTCATAATGAAGAAAAACAAGTCAACTGCTTTGTTTTTTATATCTAAATAATACAAAGAAAACATTCACTGGTGGAGAAGCGTTTACTGGTCTACAGAACAGCAGCGGGGAGTGGGGGGAGGCAGCTTTATGTGTCTGTGACAATTTTAACTTTGGAGAGTTTTGATCTAAACATTTGCATGATTGTCTTGCTAGGAACAAACCGCGTTGAAAGTGTTCGGTTTTGGCTGATTCTACCTAATCTCATTCTGACAGGTTCCCATACGAGCTGGGAACAGCCGGGACTAACTCTTCTCCAACATTATTGCTAATTGGCAGCAGCAAGACAGCCTGTGAGCTCAAGTATGTGGAAGATGGGGGAAAACAAAAACAAAGCCAAACTCTTAAGACTCCAATCAGCTTTAATTAGTCAAGAAAAATCAACAGCCTAAGAATGTACACCTACTGAGATAGTCAGAAGCAGATGGCGATGAAGTGTTTCTAGGTCCAGCTAAGGGTCTTATACCCATCACTTATGTACCTGGCTTTTGGGTTTTCCACCTTTAAAAACAAGGTGCTAAAAATTGCTGTTTTTTATTTCTACCAGATGTGGCAATGATTCATTTAGAAAATGCAGAAATATCTTAATAGACCTGGTGCTAGGCGGTCATCCTCCCTGTCTCTGTCTCTTTCCCTGAATATACAAAATATTTGATACTCATGTGGTGAATACTCATAACAGCCAGAATCAAAAGTTCATTAATCAGAATCCACCTAACAGGGCAGCCCATCAAGGTACTTTTCCTTTTCTGTATGAAAATATCATAGTGGAATAATAAAAACATCATTAGCGGTGCTTCTCCTCAGACCAGGGTTTAAAATCTTCCTCCCCTTAACAAAATCAATGAGCTTCTTTGAAACTCCACTTCCTCATTTACTGAATGGTTTTATAGTGATTGCTGCATAGTATGTGGTGAGGATTAGAGTAAACAATACATGCAAAGCAAACTGCTGGAACTCAATATGTGTTAGTTCCATTCCCTGCCTCTCCAGCAGACACCACGCACAGCACTGACCGGTTAGTGCCATCCATCCTGTGAAGTGTTTTGTTTAAATACACTTATAGGGAAAATACTTAAAGGTTTAGAAACTGAACCAATAGTTAGGGTTTACATTAAACAAAGGCATCTTTTGTAGCAGCTTCCAGGGTTGAACTTACGATGGGTATGGTTTTCTGTTTTCTGCGCACAAAGCTCTGACTAATAACTGAAAGTTTTTAATGATGACCCTACAATGCTG
Source organism: Cephalophus harveyi (assembly GCA_006410635.1). Classification (NCBI taxonomy): domain Eukaryota; kingdom Metazoa; phylum Chordata; class Mammalia; order Artiodactyla; family Bovidae; genus Cephalophus; species Cephalophus harveyi. The sequence continues at coordinate 104,395 of SJYT01061148.1, read as the reverse complement.
TAGCCCTCAGTCACTCCAGAAAAGAGCTGTGCTCTCTTGTATGAGTTAGGACCTGGTTGCAAGTAGAGTGAGCTACCTCCAGCTAGCTTGGATCTGGATGGTGTCTGTGTGTGTGTACATGCACATGGTCACGCACACATGTGTGTGTCTGTGTGTAGTGAGGGGATTTCAAGGGGACCTCTGAAACCAAAATATGCATCTATGTCTCTGTGTATATTTCATTTTCACCTTCCCCAAAATTATCTTTTCTTTATATCCCAAATCACAGGAAAACAGCTGCCTGACAACTCTGGAGATTTGTGTTACAGGTCCCGCCACAGGAAGAAACTGATGCTATCAAACAGTGCCCCATTCCAGATTCCCAGAGAAGAGAAGCTGATTGGTCCAGCTGGGGTCCACTGTATACACCTCAGCTCCAGTCATCTATGACCGAGAAAGCAGCAGCCCATCGTACAGACATGGGCTCCCTCCTACCCTCCCGAGGATGGAGATAAAGGAGGCGGCCTCCAAGTGTGGGAGAAGAGGAGTGTCTCTGTCTGGAGGCACCCGAGGCATCATTCCACTCTACACAGTAAGGCAGAAAGAGGACTAACGCATTTCAGAATAATTTTCAATAACCAAAGTCACAACCTAAAAGATTTTCTGCACATACCACAGTCAAGCCAAAAATTCACTGTAGCTCAGCGTATTTTGCTCTGCATCCCAAATGTAGCAGACACAGATGGTTGCCCATCTAACAGCCTGTTCCTCCTTCTTAACAAGCAGGATCCCACATATATTTAGATGTCCATTCCTCCCTCATGTCAGTCATAGAAAGCTTACGTTATCCCTGTGTGTAGCAGGAAATTAATCTAATGGTTGCACTGTGACCCGTTTTGGCTTAGGCACGGGCATATGACACAATTGTGACCAATGAAACACGATGACGGATCTTCTGAGGGGCCTTCTGCATAGATGTTTTTCTCACTGATAAAAAAAAAAACTCTTAGGAACACTTTCTAACCTTCTACCACTTTGTGTCTGGATGTGATGCCCAGAACGGTGGCAGCCATCTTACGACTATCAGGAAACGTAGCCTGAGGATAAGAGAGTCTGAATATGCTGAGAACTCGGGTCTTTGATTTCCCATTCGAGCAACTGGGTTAAACTACCTGGGAGTGCTTTCCCTCTGGGATTCCTGTTTTATTTACTTTAAACATGAAAGGATAATTAACATGTAACATTATATTAGTTTCAGATGTGAAACATAATGATTTGATATTTGTATATGTTGTAAAATGACACCAGTCTATTTAACATCTGTCACATACACAGTTTAAAATGTTTTTTCTTGTGATGAGAGCTTTTAAGATCTAGTTCAATATTATTGATCTAGTTCAGTATTGTTAACCATAGTCACCATATTGTACATTACACCTTAGATTCTTGTTACTTGATAAAAGAAGTATTATTTAAATCTGTTGAGTTGACTTTTAATTTTTTGTTGCTTGCTACCCCAAACATCCTAACTGATACACCTCCTAATTAATAGAAATCACAAATGAGACATGCTTTAATAAAACCCAACTTCCTAGCTCGGAGAAGGCAATGGCATCCCACTCCAGTACTCTTGCCTGGAAACTCCCATGGACAGAGGAGCCTGGTAGGCTGCAGTCCATGGGGTCGCTGAGTCAGACATGACTGAGCGACTTCACTTTCATGCATTGGAGAAGGAAATGGCAACCCACTCCAGTGTTCTTGCCTGGAGAATCCCAGGGATGGCGGAGCCCAATGGGCTGCCATCTGTGGGGTCGCACAGAGTCGGACATGACTGAAGCGACTTAGCAGCAGCAGCAGCAGCAACTTCCTAGCTGGAGCGTAATTTCAAAAAATGCTTCAGCGAAGGTGTCCTTGGATAATATTGATACAGATAGTCAAGAGATCATTTCTAAGGCTCCCAGAACCATATCAAGACAGAGTATTTTGCAAGCAGACCACCATTATTTTTTTTGTATTTATAAAAAGCAACTCAAAGAACTTGTTTAGAGTAGCTTTTTTTATGCTTCAAAGTCCTTGCTCTTCTAGATGTGAAGTTGGACAAGTTTAAAGTAGTTTCACTGTGTTCTCTGCTTACTTGAGTTTGATAGGCTGTGTTCTCATGACAGGTCTGTCCCTGCAGCGGCTGTCCGGGATGCTTTGATGTGGGGTGCATTCGGACAGCCTAATACTTGGGGAAAAATGTGCTGAAATTGAACAAGATTGCTTTCTGCCCAGCTGTTCTCTAAAGGCTCAGACATTTTTAGCACTGAACTAAGAAGCTTGTATTTGTTTTGACAGTCTTGGCAGGGAGAACAATGGTTGATTATCCCAGCACTTTACTAACAAATAAGACTGCCTCCAGCAGAGATAAAATATGGGTCTTGACTTGATTGCATTTCATGTCCAAGGGAATTATCTTCTTTTCATTCTGATGCCCTTTCGTTATGCAATGTATCTTTTTCTTTCTTTATCCTTGCCCCACGTGGTAACTCATGGCTTTCACTCTGAGAAGGCAGAGTCCCGAAATCATCAGGAGAAGGGCAGTTTGATTATCATATAAAACATGTATTTTCACTTCTCCAATTTGATTTCTTAGAAACTATTTTTTGTTTGTTTTCGGTTCTCCAGATTTGTATGGCGTGTTCCTTTTCTAATTTTCTGTCTGCTTGCTTTGGGCGTTTGCTTATGTGTCTGTAACTGTTTCAGCATACACATAGAAATCTAAGATTTTACATCACATCTATATTTAAAACGTCTATCCCAGGTGTTTGCTGCACCCATACAGTGAAGTACTTTATCCAGGTCAATTATGTTTTCTTCAAAACAAAGGGACTTTTAAATAGTTTTATGAAAACATTTTAATGTATCATTTTCTTTGCAAAGGGTTTTAAGAACTAAATATTTTGTAAGTGGTGTAACATGCAGATAAGGGTACAGCTCAATGTATTTTCACAAAGTGAACATGTAGTTGTAACTCTTGTCCCCTCAGGCCCCCCCAGTCATCATCTTTCTGCTCTATCACCACCTGCCAAACTAGCAACTGTTCATCACGGAGGAATTTTGCCTCTTTGCTCAATGTTATGTTCATATGATTAAATCATGTTATCATGTATACTGGTACTTTCTTCATTTTTTTTTTTTTTTTTGAGAAGGAAATGGCAGCCCACTCCAGTATTCTTGCCTGGAGAATCCCATGGATGGAGGAGCTTGGTGGGCTACAGTCCACGGGTCGCAAAGAGTCGGACACAACTGAGCGACTTCACTTTCACTTTCTTCATTTTTACTGCTGCATACTATTCCATTGTGTGAACACTCCACAGTTTATGATGATGGACATTTTGTTTGCAGTGGTTTGGGGCTATTACAAATAGTAATGCTATCATAACTTTGTGCATGTCTTTGGGTGAATATATACACATAGAGTTTTAGTTCCATATTATGAGGGGCAGACTTGCTGGGGGACAAAGCACAAACATCCTTACCTTTAGTAGATTGTCCCAATTTACGTTCCCACCAAAAGGATGTGAAAATCCAGTACTAATTCAAATTGTTGCCACCACTTGGTAGTATTAGCCTTTTAAGTACAGTGATTCTGTTAAGTGTGTAGTGGCATTTCACTGTCGTTATTTTGCATATTCATGATGACTAATGAAATTGCATGGATTTTGCCATTATTGGCCAGTTAGGAATTCTCTTCTGTGAATTACCTGGTGCAATTTTTGTTCTTCTTCTAATATATATAATATATGTATATATTATATGTATATATTATAATATATGTATATATATATTATATATATTTCTTTTTAATTTGTTAATATTTATCTATTTTGAAAATGAATTTTTTGTTGAATGTATATATTATAAATAGATTCTCCCATTTTTTGGATTGCCTTTTTACAGTTTCATGGGATCTTTTGATAAATAGAAATTGGGAGGGATTGGGGGCAGGAGAAGAAGGGGACGACCGAGGATGAGATGCTGGATGGCATCACTGACTCGATGGACGTTGAGTCTAAGTGAACTCCGAGAAATGGTGATGAACAGGGAGGCCTGGCGTGCTGTGATTCATGGGGTCGCAAAGAGTCGGACACGACTGAGCGACTGAACTGAACTGAACTGATGGATGATTTTAAGCTTTTTAATTTGAAATAACTTTAGACTTTCAGAAACTTTAGACTTATAAAAGTAAGAGTTCCTGTGCGCCCCTCATCCAGCTTTCCCTAAGAGTATCCTATTATATAATCATAATGCAGTTATCAAAGCAGAAAATTGATGTTCTCACCATACTGTTAACTAATCCACAGACCTTAATCTCGTTTTCTATCTCATTTTTTTCCTTTTTACAGTTCAGGATCCAATCCAGGATTCACACATTGCCTTAAATTGTCATGTCTCCTCGGTCTCTTCTTCTCCTGCTGCTGCTGCTAAGTCGCTTCAGTTGTGTCCGACTCTGTGCGACCCCCATAGACGGCAGCCCACCAGGCTCCCCTGTCCCTGGGATTCTCCAGGCAAGAACACTGGAGTGGGCTGCCATTGCCTTCTCCAGTGCATGAAAGGGAAAAGTGAAAGTCAAGCTGCTCAGTTGTGTCCTACTCCCAGCGACCCCATGGACTGGAGCCCACCAGGCTCCTCCGCCCATGGAATACTCCAGGCAAGAGGACTAGAGTGGGCGTCATGATCTCTTCTAATCTGTGGCAATTCCTCAGTCTTCCTTAGTCTTTTATGACCTTGACACTTTTGGAGAGTTATTTTGTACAATGTCCCTCAGTTAGGGTTTGTCTGGTGTTTTCTTATAATTATCAACACTATTTTAAGCATTGGGCTTCCCTGGTGGCTCAGAGGTTAAAGTGTCTGCCTCCAATGCGGTTCGTTACCTGGGTCGGGAAGATCCCCTGGAGAAGGAAATGGCAACCCACTCCAGTATTCTTGCCTGGAGAATCCCATGGACGGAGGAGCCTGGTAGGCTACAGTCCTCGGGGTCGCAAAGAGTTGGACACGATTGAGCGACTTCACCTTACCTATTTTAAACATTTGTAACTATACATGGTATCTTTAAGAAGTTTTGGTTTATTGGGGGGTTTTGTCACTCTTTTCAGCATTTAGTTCTGAACTTGGGTAAATATTTACAGTCATGTAACCACTACCACAGTGATCATATAAACAGTCTCACAGGCCCCCTAATATTTATTCATGTACCTTTGTAGTCAGCTTTTCCCCTCAACCCCAACCCCTGGTACCTACCTATCTGTTTTTAATCCCTGACGTTTGCAGTTTTGATTTTTCAGAATGCCATATAAATAGCTTCATACAATATGGAGCCTTCTGAGTCTGGCTTCCTTCGCTTAGCATCAGGCATTTTAGACAGATCCATGTTGATATATCAGTAGTTTGTTTCTTTTCATTGCTGAGTATATTCTGTTGTGTGGAGGTACCACAACTTGTTTATCCACTCGCCAGTTGGTGGATATTTGGGTTGTTCTGCCTATTACAAATAAAGCCATTATAAAAGTCTCTGTACAAATCTTTGTGTGGGCACAAGTTTTCATTTCTTTTGGATGAATACCTGGGCATGGAACTACTGGGCCATATGGTAAGTGTATGTATAACTGTATGAGTAAGTAATTGCCAAACAGTTTTTCAAAGTGGTGGTGCCAGTTTGCACTACCACCAGTAATACACAAGAATTCTGATTTCACTACATCCCATCAGAACTTGATATTGTCAGGTTTTTTTATTTTTTGCATGGTTGGTTGAGATTATGTATTTGGAGGGGACAAGAATACCATGGAAATGACATTGGCTTCTCAGCACAACACATCAGAAGTACATATATTGTTGCATCTTATTATGTGCATGTTGCCTTTGAACAATTGATTATGGTGATGTGTGTCAGGATTCTCCAAAGTAAAGTTACTATTTTTCTCTTTGTAACTAATAGATATCCCCTGGGGAGCCACTTTGAGACTATGCAAATACTCTGTTCTTCATTATATTTTCATCCACTAATTTTAGCATCCCTTGATGATTCTTGCACACAATAATTATTTCTATGCTGTTTCAGTTCAGTTCAGTTCAGTCACTCAGTCATGTCTGACTCTTTGTGACCCCACGGACCGCAGAATGCCAGGCCTCCCTGTCCATCACCAACTCCCAGAGTTTACCCAAACTCATCTCCACTGAGTCGGTAATGCCATCCAACCATCTCATCCTGTGTCGTCCCCTTCTCCTCCTGCCCTCAATCTTTCCCAGCATCAGGGTCTTTTCCAGTGAGTTAGCTCTTCGCATGAGGTGGCCAAAGTATTGGAGTTTCAGCTTCTACATCAGTCCTTCCAATGAACACCGAAGACTAATCTCCTTTAGGATGGACTGGTTGGATCTCCTTGCAGTCCAAGAGATGCTCAAGAGTTTTCTCCAACACCACAGTTCAAAAGCATCAATTCTTTGGTGCTCAGTTTTCTTCACAGTCCAACTCTCACATCCATACATGACTACTGGAAAAACCATAGCCTTGACTGGACGGACCTTTGTTGGGAAAATAATGTCTCTGCTTTTTAATATGTTGTCTAGGTTGGTCATAACTTTTCTTCCAAGGAGTAAGCGTCTCTTAATTTCATGGCTGCAGTCACCATCTGCAGTGATTTGGGAGCCAAAAAAAATAAAGTCAGCCACTGTTTCCCCATCTATTTGCCATGAAGTGGTGGGACTGGATGCCATGGTCTTAGTTTTCTGAATGTTGAGCTTTAAGCCAATTTTTTCACTCTCCTCTTTCACTTTCATCAAGAGGCTCTTTAGTTCTTTGCTTTCTGCCATAAGGGTGGTGTCATCTGCATATCTGAGGTTATTGATATTTCTCCCGGCAATCTTGATTCCGGCTTGTGCTTCATCCAGCCCAGCATTTCTCCTGATGTACTCTGCATATCTGTGAAGAAGGCTGAGCGCCGAAGAATTGATGCTTTTGAACTGTGGTGTTGGAGAAGACTCTTGAGAGTCCCTTGGACTGCAAGGAGATCCAACCAGTCCATTCTAAAGGAGATCAACCCTGGGATTTCTTTGGAAGGAATGATGCTGAAGCTGAAACTCCAGTACTTTGGCCACCTCATGCGAAGAGTTGACTCATTGGAAAAGACTCTGATGCTGGGAGGGATTGGGGGCAGGAGGAGAAGGGGACGACCGAGGATGAGATGGCTGGATGGCATCACTGACTCGATGGACGTGAGTCTGAGTGATCTCCGAGAGATGGTGATGAACAGGGAGGCCTGGCGTGCTGTGATTCATGGGGTCTCAAAGAGTCGGACACGACTGAGCGACTGAACTGAACTGAACTCTGCATATAAGCTAAATAAGCATGATGACAATATACAGCCTTGACATACTCCTTTTCCTATTTGGAACCAGTCTGTTGTTCCATGTCCAGTTCTGTTGCTTCCTGATCTGCATACAGATTTCTCAAGAGGCAAGTCAGGTAGTCTGGTATTCACATCTCTTTCAGAATTTTCCACAGTTTATTGTGATCCACAAAGTCAAAGGCTTTGGCATAGTCAATAAAGAAGAAACAGATGTTTTTCTGGAACTCTCTTGCTTTTTCGATGATCCAGCGAATGTTGGCATTTTGATTTCTGTTTCCTCTGCCTTTTCTAAAACCAGGTTGAACAACTGCAAGTTCACATATTGCTGAAGCCTGGCTTGGAGAATTTTAGGCATTACTTTACTAGAGTGTGAGATGAGTGCAATTGTGCGGTAGTTTGAGCATTCTTTGGCATGGCCTTTCTTTGGGATTGGAATGGAAACTGACCTTTTCCAGTCTCAGTAGTAATTGTCTACTTCTGGGCTTCCCCCATGGCTCAACAGTAAAGAATCTGCCTGAAACTGAGGAGATGCAGGAGACATGGATTCAATCCCTGGGTCAGAAAGCTCCTCTGGATGAGGGCATGGCAACCCACTTCAGTATTCTTGCCCAGAAAATCCCAGAGACAGAAGAGCCTGGTATGCTCTGGTTCATGGAGTTTCAAAGATTCAGACACGACTGAAGTGACTGAGCACATATGCAATTTTCTACATCTATAATTCCCTCCAAATTTATTAACTAGAAACTTTACTGTAAGTACGGAGAAGGCAGTGGCACCCCACTCCAGTACTCTTGCCTGGAAAATCCCATGGACGGAGGAGCCTGGTGGGCTGCAGTCCATGGGGTCGCTAAGAGTTGGACACGACTGAGCGGCTTCACTTGCACTTTTCACTTTCACGCATTGGAGAAGGAAATGGCAACCCACTCCAGTGTTCTTGCCTGGAGAATCCAGGGACAGGGGAGCCTGGTGGGCTGCCGTCTATGGGGTCGCACAGAGTCGGACACGATCGAAGCGACTTAGCAGCAACTGTAAGTAAGGATTGTCTTTTTGCTCCCATTTACCTATTCAATTGTATTAATATGGATTCATAGACATTTATTTTATTCTATGAGTTATATTCTTTTCTTAAAAATATTTATTTATTCCTCAAATTGTCCCAGGTGTAATCAGGGGGAACCCTTTCAAGTTAGCTTTTGTGTCTTTTCAGCATCACCCATCATTTGGCAATTCCTTGCTTTCTGTTTCCATCTGACCTCCGTGCTCACCTTCTACTTTCCCTTTCCAAACCCTAAACTCAGTCATTTCCCCAAGAATCCCTCATTCCTTGAGTTATACATTGGTATTTAGAATCAAGATCTTGGTGCTAGGCGTGCTCATTGCTACTGGAGTGTCACTGCTTTTATGCCCTCTCAACAGAATGGAGTAAGAAGTATATGCAGGTATGTATAAATCACACATACATCTCTGTATATGTGTTGGTATATTAAAAGTCATGAATTTATGCTGATATATAGATCCTATCCAACACCACAGGGCTCATCTGATCCTTCCTACTTCTCTAATTTTTATCTTCTTTCTCTGATAGTGAAAAACGTGGCTGTTTTGACCTACAATGTATAGGTCTATCATGATGTATGATGTATTTGTATACATGACCTACAATGTATATAAATACTTACTTGTTCAAATATCACACACACATAATTTCAGAATTCCTAACCTATGCCCTTTATGAGAAACACATTCACGTAACTAGAGTACAGCATTTCTACACAGTTCTTTTTGTCTTTAGCTTTATGGAATATAGTCATCATCCTGTTTTCCAAAGTAACTTGTTAGTACTTTTCTTCCCTTCTCTTATCAGTGGGATTATATTATTCAAGAAGTTGCTAGTTTTAATGTAGTCATGTTGATCAATCTACCAGAAATCGATTTTTGGTACCCTTTTATTATAATATAAATACATAGAGAAAAGTATACAAATCAAAAGTGTAGAACTTGGTGTATTTTCACAAATTGAAACTTCTTGGTAACCAGCATCTCAGAAGTTCAGTCATGCCCACTTTTAACCACTATCCACTCATTTCAGTAACCACCATCTAACTTCAAACACAATAAAGTCTTTTACATACTTTACATAAATAGAAGGTTTTACTATGTACTTTTCTTGGTCTCAACATCCTCTTGGTCTCAACATTGTGTTTGTGAGATTTACTCATGTTACTCAGTGTGGTTGTAGTTTGCTTGTTGTCATTGCTGCTTAGTGTTCCATTGTGTGAATATACAGCATTTATCTACAGCGTCGACACTGACAAGCATTTGAGTAATTTCCAGTGTGATGCTGCAAGCGCACGAGTAAGACAGTGCACGCATCCCATGTTTTTTGATGAGCATATGAATGCATTTCTGTTGTATATCATAGCAGTCAAATTCACTGGGTTGTATCAGGGTTGTATATGTTCATCTTTCATAGATACTTTTGGTTTGTAGTCCTATAAGCAATATACAGGCTTATAGTTGTTCCATATCCTACCAATGCTTTGTATCACCTGGCTTTTTAGTTTTACTCATTTTGATAGATGTGATGTCACATTGGAGTTTTGGTTAGCACTTAGATATCCTAATAAACTTGACCACGTTTTCATACGTTTATTATCCATTTAGCTAATCTTTTTTGTGAAGCGTCCATTTAAGTCTTTGCCATTTTTCCAGCGACTCATTGACTTGTATGTTTGGTTACTTTCTTATTGATTTGTAGGAGTTCTTTATATGTTCTGAATGCAAGTCCTCTTTTTGAATTGTGTTACACATATCTTATCCCACTCTGTGGACTTCCTTGGCACTCATTCAGTTATGTTTTTAGAAAAAGAAGAGTTCTTCATCTTAGTTCAGTTCAGTTCAGTCGCTCAGTCATGTCCAACTCTTTGCGACCCCATGAATCGCAGCACGCCAGGCCTCCCTGTCCATCACCATCTCCCGGAGTTCAGCCAGACTCACGTCCATCGAGTCCGTGATGCCATCCAGCCATCTCATCCTCCGTCGTCCCCTTCTTCTCCTGACCCCAATCCCTCCCAGCATCAGAGTCTTTTCCAATGAGTCAACTCTTCGCATGAGGTGGCTAAAGTACTGGAGTTTCAGCTTTAGCATCATTCCTTCCAAAGAACACCCAGGACTGATCTCCTTTAGAATGGACTGGTTGGATCTCCTTGCAGTCCAAGGGACTCTCAAGAGTCTTCTCCAACACCACAGTTCAAAAGCATCAATTCTTTGGCGCTCAGCCTTCTTTACAGTCCAACTCTCACATCCATACATGACCACAGGAAAAACCATAGCCTTGACTAGACGGACCTTAGTCGGCAAAGTAATGTCTCTGCTTTTGAAAATGTTATCTAGGTTGGACATAACTTTTCTTCCAAGGAGTAAGCGTCTTCTAATTTCATGGCTGCAGTCACCATCTGCAGTGATTTTGGAGCCCCAAAAAATAAAGTCTGACACTGTTTCTGCTGTTTCCCCATCTATATCTTTTTGGGGTGTTAGTTCTAAAAGGTCTTATAGGTCTTCATAGAACCATTCAACTTCAGCTTCTTCAGCATTACTGGTTGGGGCATAGACTTGGATAACTGTGATATTGAATGGTTTGCCTTGAAAACAAACAGAGATCATTCTGTCGTTTTTGAGATTGCATCCAAGTACTGCATTTTGGATTCTTTTGTTGACCGTGATGGCTACTCCATTTCTTCTGAGGGATTCCTGCCCATAGTAGTAGATATAGTGGTCATCTGAGTTAAATTCACCCATTCCAGTCCATTTTAGTTCGCTGATTCCTAGAATGTCGACATTCACTCTTGCCATCTCTTGTTTGACCACTTCCAATTTGCCTTGATTCATGGACCTAACATTCCAGGTTTCTATGCAATATTGCTCTTTACAGCATCAGGCCTTGCTTCTATTACTAGTCACATCCACACCTGGGTATTGTTTTTGCTTTGGCTCCATCCCTTCATTCTTTCTGTAATTATTTCTCCACTGATCTCCAGTAGTATATTGGGCACCTACCGACTGGGAGTTCCTCTTTCAGAATCCTATCATTTTGCCTTTTCATACTGTTCATGGGGTTCTCAAGGCAAGGATACTGAAGTGGTTTGCCATTCCCTTCTCCAGTGGACCACATTCTGTCAGCCCTCTCCACCATGACCTGCACATCTTGAGTGGCCCCACATGGCATGGCTTAGATTCATTGAGTTAGACAAGGCTGTGATCCGTGTGATTAGATTGACTGGTTTTCTGTGATTATGATTTCTGTGTGTCTGCCCTCTGATGCCCTCTTGCAACACCTACCATCTTAGTTGGGTTTCTCTTACCTTGGACGTGGAGTATCTCTTCACAGCTGCTCCAGCAAAGCACAGCTGCTACTCCTTACCTTTGATGAGGGGTATCTCCTCACTGCTGCCCCTCCTGACCTCGAATGTGGAGTAGCTCCTCTCAGCCCTCCTGCGCCCACGCAGCCACCACTCTTTGGAAGTGGGGTTGCTCCTCCCGGGTGCCATCCTTGGCCTTGGGCATGGGGTAGCTCCTCCCAGCCACTGCCCCTGACCTCGGATGTGGGGTAGCTCCTCTTGGCCACCCAGGAGGTCACAAAAGAGTCAAACATGACTGAGCGACTAAGCACAGCACACATAGATGAATAGGTGGAGCACAGAGGATTTTTAGGGCAGTGAAACTACTCTGTGTGGTGCTATAATGCTGTCTGCTGCTGCTGGTTAGTTGCTAAGTTGTGTCCGACTCTTTTGTGATCCCATGGACTATAGCCTACCAGGCTCCTTTGTCTATGGGATTTCCCAGACAAGAATACTAGAATGGGTTGCCATTTCCTTCTCCAGAAGATATTCCCAATCCAGGGATCAGATCTGGGTCTCCTGCTTGGCAGGCAGATTCTCTACCATGGAGCCACCTGGGAAGCCCATCATGTATATATATTTATCCAAACCAATAGAATATACAATACAAAGAATGAACTGTAATGGAAACTATGAATGTTTGGTGATAGTGGTGTCATTGTAGGCTCATTAGTTGTAACAAATGTACCCCTTGGTGAGGGGATGTTGATAATGGGGGAGGCCATGCATGAGTAGGGGACACTCAGTTACTGTGAACCTAAAATTGGTTCAAATAATAAAAGCTATTTAAAAAATTAAAAACATGGTGCCTCAATAGACACTATAAAGAAGTGAAAAGGTAATCTACATAATGGAAGAAAATAATTGCAAAAATAACATTTGATAAGGGACTTGTATTCAGAATTTATAAAGAACTCTTACAAATGGACAACAAAAAGACAAATAACCCAATTAAAAAAATAAGCAAATGATTTGAGTAGACATTTCTCCCCAGGAGATATAGAAACATCCAAGAGGCACATAAAAGATGCTTCAGATTATTAATCATTACAGGAAAAATAAAACCACAGAAGGCCCTTCACACTCACTAAGGTTGCTAAAACAACAGAGATAGCAACAAATGTTGGCAAGGATGTGGAGAAATTGGTAATTTCATGTGTTGCTGGCGTTCTCAAAGCAGTGAAGAGCTCAGAGATCTCTTACCACTCTGGTTTTCAATTTTCTCTTTATTTTTGTCCCCTAGAGGTTTTGCTTATTTCTTTTGTGAACTTAGATATTCCTTTATAATGACTAAGAAAAAAAAGATCCATATTTCCAGATGTTTTGTGGTGATAAGTCTTCTCAGGAAATATGAGTCACCAAGCTGAGAGAAATGGAAGTTATCATTCTGTAAGAGATGCTACTTTAACAAAGGATATCTGTGCTACTCCATTTATGGATATCTGATAAATAAAGATATCTAAATCTTCACTATAACAATATTTTGACCCCTTTAAATCCAGTCTTCTAAGTAAAACATAAACTTGCATGAATTATTGGGTTTGAAAAAGAACAAATATGAATAAAGCATAGTTTGAGATGAGAACTGTGACACTTTGCTGAAAAATTATATTAAAATTATGTACAGTGTATTATAGATGGCATACAGTGCTGCTGGTTTAACCTGCCAATTTCTCCTCATCCCAGAATTGGTGTAAATCCTTCTGCAAATATAGCTACGTGAATAGCCTGTACAAGCTTAGTCAGGGCTCCTCTTTCATTGTCCAAATGTTCTTGACCCTATCCTAAAGCCTACCCTCTATTATGCCTCAAATCGTTCTCTGCTGACAGGTTACTTCTTACATCAAGAGGCTGAACTACCAGAAAATGCCCAGATCCGTTTCTGTACTTGTTGAACGTTCTTCTTACAAACATTCTTGATCTATTGCACTTTTAAGAGGATCTGTACTCTGGTCTGTAGAATGTGGCTTGATGACTTGATAATCTGGGAATGTTGTTGCTGTCGCTTCGTCGCTAAGTCATGTCCGACTTGATGCGACCCTATGGAGCCCAACAAGTTCCTCTGTCCATGGGATTTCCCTGGCAGGGATACTGGAGTGGGTTGCCATGCCCTCTTTCAGGGGATCTTCCCAACCCAGGGATCAAACCTACATCACCTGCACTGGGAGGCAGATTCTTTACCACTGAGCCATCTGGGAAGCCCAATCTAGGAATACGTGCCTCATATATTTGCCTATGGTGTGCAAGGAGAGATCTCTGTCTAGGGTACCTCAAACATCTCATCTTTGATTGTGGAGGCACTCCTTGACACAGATCTGATCTAAAAGTACATTTTCTGTTGGGCAGAATGAAGGCTATCCAGACCTTTATTAAAAAGAACTATGTAACATTTTCTTTATTCTCAGAAGCTCAGAGGAGTGTTGCATTAACCATTTTATTATCCTCACTGACTGGGCAACATAAACTCTCGGCCTCTAGGTTTTTATGGCTCTTTCAGGTCACAGGAGCCCAAATATTCATGCAGAAGGGAATTATAGTCAGATGATAAAGTAGTCTACAGTCCTTTCAGCAGATAGGGAGGGTCGACTGTAGTAAGGTTTCTGTTGGTGTCTTTGAGAAAATCAATTACCTCGTAGCTTATATTATTCACATTGTACCTTAAAAAGTTCAGTGAACTGAACATCTTTACTTCTAGAATGAACACAGAAGAAGGACTAAGTGTGAGCCCTGGTAATGACTTTAGTGACAATGTTTTTCTCCCGTTATAGGCAAAAGATGGGGGTGGAATTTACATTGCAACCAGAAGCAAAAAGAGCAATATTTAGTCTGAGCTAACAGACTTTCCCGAAGCCCTATGGTAACTTAAGTGCACTGGTGGCAGCTTTTTAACTCATAAAAAATACTTGTTACAGAGCGGATACCACTAAATGAACCAAAACGTACGAAGTGGGGTTTTCTGTTTAAAATAAATAAGCACCATTTGACATCTGGTGAAAATATCTCCTCAGCACCCTTTGTTCTCTCTTGCTTACACTGATGAGGTTTGAAAGTTGAGAAACTACCCTGTTAGGAAAGGAAGCACATGAAGAAACATGACTATTAGTTTTCCTTTGCTGCAAATGTCTGAAAATTTCACATCTCGAGCCTGTAGTTATTATGGGGTTTGGCGTGTGGGTGGCTGAAAATATGGTACTTGGCCTTTTGGTGCCAAACTTTCAGGCAGCTTCAGCTGTCTGTATACAAAAGACATGGCAGAATGTGTCACTTTACTTTTAATATTCGGAATTGTTCGTCTTGCCAGTGGAATACTGAGTATGTGGATGGTACTGTTGATCTTGGAGCCTGCCAGTCTCCAAGAATCTTAATTGATGAAGATGCTGTTAGGAACAGAGTGAGCATGTGGGTGGGGACGACGGCTTAGTGAAAGTCTGCAAATTTGAAAAATGCTGTCCTGGGGCGCCATCTCCTCTCCAGTCTCGTCCTCACCCTCCACACCCAATTTTCTAATTTTCCCTTCTCCTGCCTCAGTTTAGCATCTTTGATTTACCCTGGCCCCTGATCTTCATGTAAATAGAAATTAAATGACAAATTTCCAAGACCCCCCACAGGCCATTCTTCTATTGAAATTTCTTAAAATTTTGTGTGTTAGTCACTCAGTCATGTCTGACTTGTTGCAACCCCTTGGACTGTGGTTTGCCAGGTTCCTCTGTCCATGGAATTCTCCAGGGAAGAATACTGGAGTGGGTTGCCATTCCCTTCTCCAGGGGATCTTCCCAACCCAGGGATCGAACCTGGGTCTCCTGCATTGTAGGCAGATTTTCTACCGTCTGAGCCACCAGGGAAATGGAAGAAATGATCCCTCACCCACTCCACTAACCTTCTGGATGACCTTCTCTAGAAGTTTGATGTTGTAAAGGCCTTGGACTTGAAGGGAACTGTAAGCTCTGGTTCATGAGGATCGTTTTTTCTTCCCGACTAGTTGCATTCCTGTCTTCTTTGCTTAGCTTTCTCCTTCCTCTTCTCTCGAGCTTCTTCCAGCTCTCTTTCCTTTCTCTGAGTTTCTGTCTAGTCAAATGGAGAGCTCTTAAAGCCTTACCTCCCAGGGAAATTGCAAAGAATCCGGGGATGGCTGGCTGTATTACCTAGAGAATTTGGGAAAATCATATATCTGATTAATTAAAAAAATCAATAATGATTTGCCTGGGATGAATACATGTGTAATTCTCTCTCTCTCTCTCTCTTTTTTTTTCCCTAAAGTCTTTTCTTTATTTAATTTGTTACAACATTGCCTCTGTTTTATGTTGTAATTTTTTTGGCCACGAGACATGTGGGATATTAGCTCTCCAACTAGGGATTGAAGCTGCAGCCCCTGCGTTGGGAGGTGAATCTTAACCCCTGGACTGTCAGAGAAGCCCCATGCTTCTCTTTTGAAGTGGCAGAGGCATGACCACTAGAGATACCGGTGCATCATACCCCTCACAGCAGAGTTGATTTCTGTGTGTGGATCCCAGCCTGGGAGAGAGCAAGGGACATGTGTCTTCTTTGTTCTTGGTCACATTCATAAGCCTTCCCGCTCCACACCCCCTCTCCCTCCATGAAGCCTGCCCTTCTTACTTTTGCAGGCTTTTTTTCTACAGTAGGTTTGAGATAGTGATTTCAAGGAAAGAATATTTCAATTCAGTTCAATTCAGTCACTCAGTTGTGTCTAACTCTTTGCGACCCCATGGACTGCAGCATGCCAGACTTCCCTGTCCATCACCAACTCCCAGAGCTTGCTCAAACTCATGTCCATCAAGTCAATGATGCCATCCAACCATGTCATCCTCTCTTGTCCCCTTCTCCTCCTGCCTTCAGTCTTTGCCAGCATCAGGGTCTTTTCTAATGAGTTTCTGTTCTTTTTATCAGGTGGCCAAAATATTGGAGCTTCAGCATTAGTTCTTCCAATGAATATTCAGGACTGATTTCCTTTAGGATTGACTGGTTTGATCTCCTTGCAGTCCAAGGACTCTCAAGAGTCTTCTCCAACACCACAGTTTATTCTGTGAAATAAATGGCCTCCTATAGTTTCCATCATTTGTACAGTGTATTTATTGACTATGTCCTATACAGTCAGGCAGTCTTCCCTGGTTGCTCAGCTGGTAAAGAATCTGCAATGCTGGAGACCTCTGTTCAATTCCTGGGTAGGGAAGATCTGCTGGAGAAGGGGTAGGCTACCCACTCCAGTATTATTGGGCTTTCCTGGTGGCTCAGACAGTAAAGAATCTACCTGCAATGTGGGAAACCTGGGTTCAATCCCTCAGTTGGGAAGATACCCTGGAGAAGAGAATGGCTACCCACTCCAGTATTCTGTCCTGGAGAAGTCCATGGTATGCTATAGTCCATGAGGTCACAAAGAGTCAGACATGACTAAGTGACTTTCATTTCACATACAGTCAGGCACTGGGGTTGTGACTGATGATGCAGCAAAAGAAAAAAAAAAAAAGATTCTTTTCCTATAAGATATTCACTGTATAGTAGAGGCAAGACCAGTTACATAATTTGCCTTTTTTTGTGGCCATACCATGAAGCATGAAGGACCTTAGTTCCCCAATCATGGATTGAACCCATGCCCCCTATTGGAAGTGCACGGTTTTAACCACTGGACCGCCAGGGAAGTCCCAAGACCAACTACATCATTTGTGAGTTACACATGACGATTTTGGGTCTCCTTGTTTTAAAAGTTATTTAGAAATTCAATATTTGACAGCAGGGCACTAAACCAAGCATCCTTTGGAAGCTGGATTTCAGTGAGAGTCCATAGGGAGAACACTCATGGGAGGTTGGGTCTCGGGGGGAGAGATGATGTATATAAAGGGATAGAATCCTGGTGGAAAAGGCCCAGGAGGGCTGCAATAGTCTTGGTGGCCCGAGGAGACAGTGGTTGTCCCCTGACCCAAGGAGGAGTAAGAAGGCAGCTTTGCCTCGCAGAGATTTCCTGTCTCATCTCTCTCTCACTAATGGACTTAAGAAAACTGTATTTCTCCCTTACTCTCTCCTTGAGATACAGTCATCAACAGCTTTAGCGTTGTCTTGCCAGAATGAGTATATTTTAATATGGAACTCCTTTGTTCTGCCAAAAAAAAAAAAAAAAGGATGCAAATCATTGTAACCCAAAACATAACACACAGCAATAAAACAATGTTTCTAAAAAAGTGAGGAAAATAAAGCTAACGGAAAGATAGGAAGAATAAAGGAAGGCAGTAATGGGGTCAGTATATAATATACCTGCTTTGAGATCCTTTACCTCTGCTAGAGGTTGACTGCAAAATTTAGATTTTATTGTGGCAAAATATACACCACATAAATTTTACCATTTTAACCTTTCTTTTTATCTACTCTGCAAGACTTGTGGGATCTTAGTTCCCCAATCAGGGATTGAACTCGCATCTTTGGCAGTGAAAGCACAAAGTCCTAACTACTGAATTGCCAGGAAATTCCCTCATTTTAGCTATTTTTAAATGTATAGTTCAGTGGCACTAAGTACAGTTACAATACTGTGTAACCACCACACCATCCATCTCCAGAACTTTTTCAACATCCCAAATGGAAACTCATGCGTGTGTGCTTAACGTCCAACTCTGCGACCCCATGGACCACAGCCTGCCAAGCTCCTCTGTCCAGGCTTCTCCAGGCAAGAATACTGAAGTGGGTTGCCATGGCCTCCTCCAGGGGATCTTCCACGACCCAGGGATCGAATCTGCATCTCTTATGTCTCCTGCATTGGCAGGCAAGTTCTCTATGGCAACTCTGTGTCCATTAAACAATAACTCACTTCTGCATCTCCCCAGCCTGTGGTGATTGTTTTCTGTCTCAATCAGTTTGACTATTTTAGATACTTTAGAGAAGTGGAGTCATATAATATTCATGTTCTATTGGGAATGGCTTATTTCACCTAGCATGGTGTCTTCACATGTCATCCATGTTGCAACACGGATCAGAATTCCCTTCCTTTTTAAGGCTAATATTCCAATGCATGTATAGACCACATTTTGTTTACCCATTCATCTGTCAGTGAACACTTGGACTGCTCCTACCTCCTGGCTGTTGAGAATAGTGATGCTACGAACATGGGTGTACAAGTATCTGAGTCCCTGCTTTCCATTCTTTTGGAAATTCATACCCAGAAATGGGATTGCTGGATCATATGGTAGTTCTATGTTTAATTTTTTGAGAAACATCAAATTTAGTTCCGAGGCTTCTAGGGGCCATCTTAAGATCGGAAACAATAAAACACACGATTCACAGTGCCTCCCAAGTAAATGCAGATCAGCTGTTTGTGAGACTAGAAGAACCTGGCTTTCTCCCTCGGGTCCGCGTGGAGAAGGTACCCAGCAGTGCAGTGAGCCACACGACCGACCTACGGCAGGAGCAGTGCATTCCTGGGGAGGCTGATGAGAGCACAGGGTGAGGAACGCAGGCCATGTGGTCCAGGCTCGGAGTGGGTCTGCCTCCTCTTAGGATGCAAATTCCAAAGAAGAAAATGATAAGCAGGGGAGAGAAAAATGAAGAAACATATCCTGGGGAAAAGGACGTTTCTTTTGAGAAAGCTTTCTGAGCACTTTGCAATTTAGACAAGACTCTGACGCTGGGAAAGATTAAAGGCAGGAGAAGAGGGCAGCAGAAGATGAGATGGTTGGATGGCATCACTGACTCGGTGGACATGAGTTTGAGCAATCTCCAGGAGATGGTGAAGGACCGAGAAGCCTGGCTTGCTGCAGTCTGTGGGGTTGCAAAGAATTAGACACAACGGAGTGACTGAACGGGACTGATTCTTTTTCAGCATACACTGCTCCTTATTTCTCTCTGTAGCAAGCTGCTGCTGCTGCTATGTCACTTCAGTCGTGTCCGACTCTGTGTGACCCCATAGATGGCAGCCCACCAGGCTCCCCCATCCCTGGGATTCTCCAGGCAAGAACACTGGAGTGGGTTGCCATTTCCTTCTCCAATGCATGAAAGGGAAAAGTGAAAGGGAAGTCGCTCAGTCGTGTCCGACTCTTAGCGACCCCATGGACTGCAGCCCACCAGGCTCCTCCGTCCATGGGATTTTCCAGGCAAGAGTACTGGAGTGGGGTGCCATTGCCTTCTCCACTGTAGCAAGCTAGATCGCTGATTAACCACTGCTTTCATAAATTTCAAGTGGGCCGTTTGAGGTGCCTTACTGCCACTTAACGTCCTGTACTGAGCCCTGCTCTTCATGCAGTGTCCACCTCAGTGTTTTGTTTTTATTAGAAATTCACCTCGCCTTGTGTACTGAGGGGAAAGAAGAAAGGAAATTAGACCCTGGAGCTCGGCAAGCCCATAAAATGGCAAGAGATTCCTGAGGAAGGCCGCGCTGAACCCCTAGGCCCCGGCTGCCTGCGCGGTAATGAAATGCATGACTACAGGAGATGAGAGTAATTGCGGCGATGGCTCGTTACCGCTCCCGGGTGATTTGGTGCTGTCAGGACTGCGCTGTCCTCCGACATCCCAGGAGGCGACCGGCATCAGTGACTGCGGGCCCTGATTGGGGCAGTGAAATATTGCTGGCAAAAATTAAAAGGTCCCCGTGTCAAAATAATTCATGATATGCATATCTTCCATTCTGATGAAATGGCTGATATCCGGATTAGCAAGATAATAAAACTGATCAGGCTACAGTTAAACAATTTAAGTTGGAGAGCTGTTCATTTTCTAGGTGTCACTTGTCAGATCAAGGGGTCAACGCGGAATGAAAGGCTCTTCCCGGTAACCTTCCGAAGATGTGGATCCAGCGTGTTCTTCGCGATTTGTCCAAAGTTTTCATCATCCGGCTGCCGACCAGCATTACTGCGGCAGGCTGTATTCTGACATTCAAATCCCCGGAATGACAGGTTATTAGGAGCTGAGGACTGACTCTACATACATTAAGCACCGTATCTCTGACCTGTAATGTGAACCGATAGTGATGTTGTAATTGAGTGAGTCTGCAAAAAGAGGAGGGGGGAGTCTTTATTAAAACACGGGGAGAGAAAGGAAAGCATTTCTATTTCTGATGATATGTGGGATTGGAAGGAAAGCTTTTGGGCAATGATTTATTTTTCGTTTCGAAAAGGTAGAGTGACGTGCGGAGTGTTTACTGGGTGTAACGGTTATTTGACGAAGGTAAGGCAAGCTCTCTCAGCCTCCTCTCCATGTGCTGAGTAGGCACAGATCAGAAGAGATTTGTTCTATTAAAGGCAGTATGGACCCACATACCTCCTGAGGTTGTTCTCAGGGTCTTGGCCCTGTAGCTCTGGCTTCACTTCTCGCCCCTCCTAGGTCTGAGCCCCTTCTCCTCTGCGTACCAAGGCAGGTAGCAGAAGGGGGCATCTATTATTGGTGTCAGTGACTCCATTGTGGAGTATTGCTGTGCACAAAGCGACTCATTTAATATGCATTAGTGGGATCTCAGTTGATTCTTTCCAGCTTCTCCTGAAAGATCCTCATCCAAGGGAGTCAGACAGGCAGGTCACTGAATTCAATCTTGTCCGACTCTTTGTGACCCCATGGACTGTACTCCACCACGCTTCTCTGTCCATGGAGATTCTCCACACAAAAATACTGGAGTGGGTTACTGTTTCCTCCTCCAGGGGATCTTCCCAACCCAGGGATTGAACCTGTGTCTCTTACGTCGCCTGCAGTGGCAGGCGGGTTCTTTACCATAGCACAACCTGCTGCTGCTGCTGCTAAGTCGCTTCAGTCATGGCCGACTCTGTGCGACCCCATAGACGGCAGCCCACCAGGCTCCCTTGTCCCTGGGATTCTCCAGGCAAGAACACTGGAGTGGGTTGCCAAACCTGGGAAGCCCTCAAATTCTAGGATAAGTTGTGGAAACCCTCCAACAGCCTGAAGAAGCCCAGTATTGTGTGTGTGTGTGTGTGTGTGTATGTGTGTGTGTGCACTCCTGTGTGTACAGGTGCATATGTCTCCCTTGTCCCTGGGATTCTCCAGGCAAGAACACTGGAGTGGGTTGCCAAACCTGGGAAGCCCTCAAATTCTAGGATAAGTTGTGGAAACCCTCCAACAGCCTGAAGAAGCCCAGTATTGTGTGTGTGTGTGTGTGTGTGTATGTGTGTGTGTGCACTCCTGTGTGTACAGGTGCATATGTGTGCAGTGAATGTGAATATACACACATTTCCTAGGATAAGAATTGCCCAGCGAGTTTGGGTTGAACATGTACACACTGCTGTATTTGGAGTGTATAACCAACAAAAACCCACTGTGTAGCACAGGGAACTTGGCTCAATGTTATGTGGCAGCCTGAATGGGAGGGGAGTTTGGGGGAGAATGGATACATGTATATGTGTGGCTGAGTCCCTTTTCTGTTCACTTGAAACTGTCACAGCATTGTTAATTGGCTGCTGCTGCGTCGCTTCAGTTGTGTCCGACTCTGTGCGACCCCATAGATGGCAGCCCACCAGGCTCCCCGTCCCTGGGATTCTCCAGGCAAGAACACTGGAGTGGGTTGCCATTTCCTTCTCCAATGCATGAAAGTGAAAAGTGAAAGTGAAGTTGCTCAGTCGTGTCTGACTCTCAGCGACCCCATGGACTGCAGCCCACCAGGCTCCTCTGTTCATGGGACTCTCCAGGCAAGAGTACTGGAGTGGGGTGCCGTTGCCTTCTGTTAGTTGGCTATACCTCAATAAAAAATAAAGAGTTAAAAAAAAAAAGAATTGCCCAGTGAAAATTCTAATAGAAGGTGCACTGTTCCAAGCATTGGGAAATTGAGATTCTGGGATGAATTTCAGCAATGACACCCTTAAGTGACCTTGGGCACGGTGACCAGCATCTCCATGTGTAAAGTAGTTGTCCTGATGCTGTGGTAGTGAGAAATGACATAACAGATACATGTGCTATTATAAACTGTAGCATGAACATAAAATGTCATTAATCTTAAGAATAGGACTGATGAATGTTTGCTGCTGCTGCTGCTGCTAAGTCGCTTCAGTCGTGTCCAACTCTGTGCGATCCCATAGACGGCAGCCCACCAGGCTCCCCCGTCTCTGGGATTCTCCAGGCAAGAACACTGGAGTGGGTTGCCATTTCCTTCTCCAATGATAAATGTTTAGCCCCATGCAAATATAAGGGTTTATTATATCTACATTTGGATACTATCAAAGGAACTCACATTGAGATTCTTCAGTATTTGAGGTATGTTTAATAAAAATACCCAAATGGGGCTTTCCTGGTGGCTTAGTGGTAAAGAATCTGCCTGCCAATGCAGAAGACACCAGTTCAATTCCTGATCCGAGAAGATCCTACATGCCGTGGGGGAATTAAGCCCATGTGCCCTAACTATTCGGAAAAGGCAATGGCACCCCACTCCAGTACTCTTACCTGGAGAATCCCATGGATGGAGGAGCCTGGTAGGCTATAGTCCATGAGGTCGCTAAGAGTCGGACACGACTGAGCAACTTCATACATGCCGTGGGGGAATTAAGCCCATGTGCCCTAACTATTCGGAAAAGGCAATGGCACCCCACTCCAGTACTCTTACCTGGAGAATCCCATGGATGGAGGAGCCTGGTAGGCTATAGTCCATGAGGTCGCTAAGAGTCGGACACGACTGAGCAACTTCACCTTCAATTTTCACTTTCATGCATTGGAGAAGGAAATGGCAACCCACTCCAGTGTTCTTGCCTGGAGAATCCCAGGGACAGGGGAGCCTGTTGGGCTGCCGTCTATGGCGTTGCACAGTGTCGGACATGACTGACGCAACTTAGCAGCAGCAGCCCTAACTATTGAGCTGATGCTCTAAAGTCTGGGAGCGGCAGCTACTGATTCCATGTGCCACAGTGATTGAAGCCTGCGTGCCCTAAAGTCCTTGCTGCCCAACAAGAGAAGCCACCACCAAGAGAAGCCCACACAGCACAACTAGAGAGTAGACCTCACCAATCACAAATCGAGAAAAGCCTGCTCAGCAATAAAGACCCAGCACGGCCAAAAATAAATAAGTAATAAAACAATACCCCAAATGAAACATAGCACCTTTAAACATTTTGAAAATGGTTATTGTCATTCTCTTTTTAGTTCTCACTATTACAATGGTCACCTCTTTTTTCATTTTATGAAAATTATTTGGTCAAAGCTGTATGTGTAGAGAAAGCACCTCAGCCTTCATCATACTTGAAATCCACTCTTCTCATTTTATGGATGTTGGTGTAACAAGGGTGTTTATAAATACTGATAGCAAGTTAGCAATGAGACATGAAGAGTGAGCGAAGATACTGGGTAAATAATGGTGACATTTTTAAAGATGGTGAGGACTGAGAGTTTCTGGGTATAAAGACTAAGAATTCTGTTTCTGACATATTTGGTTTGAAATGCCTATTACGTTATTTATTTCTTAATGTTTATATTTGGCTGTGTTGGGTCTTGGTTGCAGCACATGGGATCTTCACTGCAGTACATGGACTCTCTAGTTGAGATGGATGGGCTCAGTTGCTCAGCATGTGGGATCTTAGTTCCCCAACCAGGGACTGAAAAGCACATCTCTTGCATTGCAAGGCTAATTCTTAACCACTTGGTGATCAGGGAAGTCTTGGCCTGTTATATTTTTCCCTGCTATAAATTTAAGAATAGTATCCTTGAATGACTTACTTTTATAGTCACATAGGAGAAATGTTATAAATAAAGAAACTTACAAATGGATTTTTTGTTAAATAGATAAACTACAAATAAATCAAGAATTTGTTTAAATTCAAAAAACATAATGAAACCTAAGTATATAAGACCCTGTGTATAAAGAATGCATAAATAACTCACTGTGTCCTCCATATGAGAAAAAAGTAATATATAACAGTGGAGAGCAGTGATCATTGTGGACTAGGGTGATCAGAGAATGCTTCCTGAAAGAGGTTAATTTTAAAAGAGACTAAGGAAGATGAGTCAGGGATGGGAAATGCAAGGACTTTCCATAGGGAAAAATATCAGTAACTGCTTCAAATATGTGTCTGAGTGAAGGTTTACTCAAATGTGAATTTCTGATTTAATTTGTGCATGCTCGGTCGCTCAGTTGTGTCTGACTCTTTGCTCCTTGTGTTGTGGAGCACGGACTCTGCAGTGTGTGTGGTTCAGTAGTTTTGGCTCCCGGGCTCTAGAGCGCAGGCTCAGTAGTTGGTGCACATCCTTAGTTGCTCCTCTGCATGTGGGGTCTTCCTGGATCAGGGATCGAACCTGTGCCTCCTGTATTGGCAGGTGGATTCTTTACCATTGAGCCACCAGAAAAGCCCCATGTGTTTATCCATTTTTAAATTATCTGAGGCCACTGGTAACTGGAAGTAGTTTTGCTATGTCCTGGGCTAACTCACAGACTGGAAAGATCTGAGTCAGTCTAAGTTACTTATGTCAGTGTAGATGTTTCAAGTTACTAAACCAAAGAACTTGTTAGCAGCAAGTGTGAGAGGGTCAATGTATACTCTCTTTCCCATTTCGGGGGGTCATTTTAGATAGAAATTAGATAAAAATATGTTTTGAATCCTGCATTTTTAGGATTAAGGATTGAATGTCCAATGCGTATGATCCTACCATTTTTATAATTTGAAAAATAATGTATAAAAATATATATGTACATGTTTAAGAAGTATTGTCAATGTCTATTTTGCTTGTGTGTAATAGGAAATGAAAGAAAAGAGGAATTGATGACTGACAGGGTCATCCTGTCTTTCTATGGCTGAGATGCTTCCTTAGGAAGACACATTATGTTGTCTGTTTGGTCAATTTTAGGACACATGGTTAATCTCATTACCATCAGTACTAGCTGAGTTGAGACCAGTGAGCTTCCTGAATGGATATATACCAATATATCCGATAATCATGATTACAGATTATGATTGTAGATTGCAGACAATCATAATTCCATAAAAAGTGAAAATAAAATAAGATGCTGAATTAAAGTTGGTCAACTTTCTGTTTATGTTGAAAATGTAAGAGGAAGGAAATTTTTAACTTAAATGTCTTACATGGCCCTTCATAGCTAAGGGTTTATAATGTTTTTGTATGTTTTCAATGGAGATCAAACCAGTCAATCCTAAAGGAAATCAGTCCTGAATATTCATTGGAAGGACTGATACTGAAGCTGAAACTCCAATACTTTGGCCATCTGATGTGAAGATCTGACTCATTGGAAAAGACTCTGATGCTGGGAAAGATTGAAGGCAGGAGGAGAAGGAGACGACAGAGGATGAAATGGTTGAATAGTACCACCGACTGGATGGACATGAGTTTGAGCAAGCTCTGGGAGTTGGTGATGGACAGGGAAGCCTGGTGTGCTGCAGTCCATAGGGTCACAAAGAGTCAGACACGACTGAGCGACTGAACTGAACTGACTGAATGCTGAAATTATTTTTCATTTCCCAAATAATGTTATTTACTCTTTTGTAAACCGTTGGTGTAATAATCACACAAAGTGCTCAGTTGAGATTTGAATTTCTAATCGGATATTCCATGGAGGTCAGAGACTTTTGGGTTGCTCTGATACAATTTATGTCAACTCTTATGTATCATAGATCTAATACGTTTCAGGATCTCCAGTGTGGAAAGTAAGCATGGACAGTGTTCTGAGAGGACCTAACTTGGTTCCAAGGAGTTTGCTCCCTTAGACCAGACCTTTGGCCTTCACTTCTCACCTTCCACTTTTTGTTAATGTAATATTCTCTGTGTTTATTATCATCACCCTATTTTCTTTGGTCTCATAATAGATGGAAGGGAACACTTGTAAGTATGTGTTCTCCATTCTCTTCAGAAAGAGGGCAAACTTGAGAGAGAGAGCCGGGGTTGTTTAAGATTGTGGTTTTTTGACAGTTGAAGAGATGATATGGTCCAACCTAGTTTTCATAGAGATAATTCTTATTCTTATACTTCTTTTTTAAAAATTGAAGTACAACCTAGAAGTCCATCAGCAGATGAATGGATAAGAAAGCTGTGGTACATATACACAATGGAGTAGTACTCAGCCATTAAAAAGAATTCATTTGAATCAGTTCTAATGAGATGGATGAAACTGGAACCTATTATACAGAGTGAAGTAAGCCAGAAAGAAAAACACCAATACAGTATACTGACACATATATATGGAATTTAGAAAGATGGCAATGATGACCTTGTATGTGAGACAAAAAAAGAGACACAGATGTATAGAAAGGACTTTTGGACTCTGTGGGAGAGGGAGAGGGTGGGATGATTTGGGAGAATGGCATTGAAACATGTATACTATCATGTAAGAAACGAAGCGCCAGCCTATGTTCGATACAGGGTACAGGATGCTTGGGGTTGGTGCACGGGGATGATCCAGAGAGAGGATATGGGGTGGGAGGTGGGAGGGGGATTCAGGATTGGGAGCTCGTATACACCCGTGGTGGATTCATGTCAATGTATGGCAAAACCAATACGGTATTGTAAAGTAAAATAAAGTAAAAATAAAATTAAAAAATAAAAATTGAAGTATAATTGATTTACAGTGTTGTGTTTGTTTCAGGTGTACAGCAAAGTTATTCAGTTTTACATACACTAGTTAGTGTTAGCCACTCAGTTGTGTCCAACTCTTTGAGACCCCTTGGACTATATAGCCCACCAGGCTCCTCTGTCCATGGAATTCTTCAGGCAAGAATACAGGAGTGGGTTGCCATGCCCTCCTCCAGGGAATCTTCCCAACACATGGATCGAACCTGTGTTTCTTACATCTGCATTGCCAGGTGGGTTCTTTACCACTAGTGCCAGCCACACTAGGTCCTTGTTATTTATCTATTTTATACATAGTAGTGTGTATCTATTCGTCCCAAACTCCTAATTTATGTCTTTCCTACCCTTTCCCCTTTGGTAACCATAAGTTGTTTTCTGTGTCTGTGAGTTAGTTTCTGTTTTGTAAATAAGTTTATTTGCATCATTTTTTAGATTCTTCATGTAAGGGATATCATATGACCTTTGTCTTTGCCTTACTTCACTTACTATGTAATCTCTAGGTCCATCCATGTTGCTGCAAATAACATCAGTTCTTCCCTTTTTATGGCTGAGTAATATTCCATTGTGGAGCTTCCTAGTTGGTGCTAGTGGTAAAGAACCTGCCTACCAATGCAGGCGGCATAAGAGAGGTGGATTTGATCCCTGGATTAGGAAGATTCCCTGGAGGAGGGCATGTCAACCTACTCCAGTACTCTTGCTTGGAGAATCCCATGGACAGAGGAGCCTGGTGGGCTAGAGTCCATAGGGTTGAACATGATGATGGACATCTAGTCATGTTGAACATGACTGAAGTGACTTAGCATGCACACACATGATATTCCTTGTTTATATGTAGCACATCTTCTTATCCACTCCTCTGCTGATGGACATTTAGGCAGCTTCCATGTCCTGGCTATTGTAAATAGTGCCACAGTGAACTTTGAAGTGCACGTATCTTTTCAAATTATGGTGTTCTCCAGATAGATACCCAGGGATGGGATTGCTGGATCACATGGTAACTCTATTTTTAATTTTTTAAGGAACCTCTATTCTGTTCTCCATAGTGACTGCACTAATTTATGTTCTCACTAATAGTGTAGAAGGGTTCCCTTTTCTCCACACCCTCACCAGCGTTTATTATTTGTAGACTTTTTAATGATAACCATTCTGACTGGTGTGAGGTGGTACCTCATTATAGTTTTGATTTGCATTTCTCTAATAATTAGCAATGTTGAGCATCTTTTCATGTGCCTGTTGGCCATCTGTAAATTCCTAACACTTCTTGATTGAAGAATTTATAACCTTTCAAACAAAATAAATGAGGAACCTCAGCTGCCTGTCTAGTGGGAGGCATTAAAACTGGGTGGATTGGAGCATGTGCTCTGAACCTGCCAGCCTGACTTTGGATCCCGATTCCACAACTGTGTGATTTTTGGATAGGATACTTATATCTCTGTGCTTCAGTTTCTCTCTCCTTAAAATGGGGAGCAATAATAAATAATAATTATCTCATCAGGTTAGTGCAAAGGTTATACTAGTTAATCAGGGCACAGCACTTAGATTAGTGTTAGCTCATATTCTGATTGCTCACAGTTTTCTATTATTCACTCGTTATCCTGTTTAGCTCTTGGTGAGATTGGACTTCGCTCTTTTCCTCCCCTTCTTTTGTAATCTAGGAACCAGTACCAGCTACTCTCCTCATTGTGTGTTTGGAGCATTATACTTTAAGTAACAGTGTTAGTTGCTCAGTCGTATCTGACTCTTTGCTAACCCATGGACTGTAGCTGGCCGGGTTCCTCTGTCCACAATATTCTCCAGGCAAGAATACTGGAGTGGGTAGCCATCCCTTTCTCCAGGGGATCTTCCTGACCCAGGGATCGAACCTGGATCTCCCCCATTGCGGGCAAATTCTTTACTGTCTGAGCCACCAAGAAGTGGTGATATATTTTAATATGTTTTATATTTAGCAGCACTGTTGTAACATCTTCTTAAGGCACCACAATAGAAGTTTCCCTATTGATCAGACTCTAAGAGGGGAGGGATGAAGGGACAGGGGAGAGAGACGGCCCCCGAGGGGAGGAAGAAGCCATGAGAATTATGGGCTGGAAATAACTCCAAAGGGAGCTGCCCCCAGCAAGGTCTGTCAGGAGTCTTCCTACAGTGCTTACTCTGATCAGTCAGAGGTGAGGGCTGAGTCGGTCCTTCTCCAGGAGTGGTGCTTCTGTGTCTCGTCTACAGGGGGCAGCACCGCAGCCCTGGTCATTTGCATCCTCAGGCTTCTCTCCCCTGCCTCCCGTTTCCCTTCTGAAATACATTGTTTTTACAGCCCATCTAATTTGGGCGTAGGCTTGGCCAGCCTCGTTGTCATTTTAATATATATTATTTTGGTTTCTCACGCAATCTGTAATTTATTTTATTGACTTCCTAATAAATAGGGGGGAAAAGATCTTATTTCCATATGGACTGTGCGTTATGGTGAAGCCCCTCATGGCTCAATACCAGAGCAAATCCACTCTGGCTCGTTTTCATCCCTCCCACTTGAGGTTTATGTGTCTCTCCTCTCTTAATTTTTCATTAGAATATAATAATCGTCTGAGGAAAGGGCGATTTGATATGTGATATATTTCATTATGCTCTTATGGTAAGGGTAGTGCCCAAAGTGAGAGAGCATCACTAATTTTTCGGCACAGTAATTTATTCCACAGTATTTAAATGTTGTAATTTTCACACGGAGGCACATGCTGCCACATCGATCTTTCCCTGGACCAGTCTGTCTTGCTCTTTCCTTTTCATCTGTTTTGTTTTTGCATATTTTTTTCATAAATTCGACAGATGGCCTCTTGATGAATCCTTGATAATACTGTCATGTAAAGGAGCGAAGACTAGAAATCATCTCACAAAGATTTTTCATTGCAAAGGGAAAATTGAACAGAGCAAACATCACGAAGTCCATAACAACAGCCGCGAAATATCTACCTCACGTCAATAAAGAGGACAGGCTTGCCTCCTCCTGCTTCCCTCACCAGTGCCAGCGTCCTTTTAAAGTCCTCTGAATATTTTATATTCCGTTTAGATCCCCCTTGCACGCCTCGGGTCGGTTGAGATTTGTGAGTTTCATATTCCAAATGTTCACGCAGCCTCTTTCACGCGTCCCCTCGCTTCTCCCCAAGCCCCCGCTCCGAGGGCTCCATAATTGTGGATCAGGTGAAGTTTGCGTCCCCTCATTTCAAGGTCATGCACCAATAGGACCATTTTCCTGATTCAGAGGGCACGTAATTTCACAGCCGTGTACTCCTCATTAATCCCCCTGAGTGGGGGCTCATGAAGTTCCAGATCACAGATTTGTTTTTGTCTTGTTCTCTGACTCAGTGCTTCACTAAGGGATTAGATTAACCTCTGTGATTGTATTTGTATCTCCCTGCATCGTGTTAGAAATAAAGTGATTTCTTCTGTCCCCTCCTGCCCCCATACTCCACCCCTTCCCATTTCCTGTCGTCATATTTCTTCCTCCGGTTTAATGACTAGGTTGCAGTTCATTAAAGAGAGATGCGTGGCAAATACAGGGAATTGTTCATTTACTGGTAGTATTTCTAGCTTTCTTTGCTGATATACAAATACATACATATATATAATTATGTGTGTGTGTGATTTTATATATATATATGTTGTTTTTTTTTCTGTTTTCTTTTAGTAGCCTGTGTGTGAAATCTCCAGGATTACCACAAATATGAAAATTTGTTGTCTAGTGGGTATGAATTGAAGTCCCTGTGGGCCTGAATTCTGTGGTTTCTAAACATTAGAATGTCCTGAAATAAGACCATTATTGATTTGTTTCTCAGTGCTGTTGCCTGCTAGGATGAGTAGGCACAGGATCTCAAGCAGGGGTTTCCTCCCCTCCACATTTTAAAGTGGCTTCTTCCTCCTTGCCCGCTCTTTCGGCTTCTCATTCCAGTTTTTGATGGCTTCTGTGACTCTCGGCAACCATGAACAGGACCCACCTGGGCCTTTTGTGATTTGTCAGGATGCGTGAGCCATGGCAGGCTCTTTCTGCAGGTACTTGGGTCCACTCCGCTCCACAGTGGTAGCCCCCACAGTGTCCACGTGGTCGACACTTTCCTGTGTCAGGCATTTACAGCCTCCCATTGAGCTGGGCACTAATGGGCTTCCCCCGTGGCTGGGTGGTAAAGAAGCCGCCTGCCAATACAGGAGATGCAGGTTTGATGCCTGAATCTAGAAGATCCCCTGGAGAAGGGGATGGCTACCCACTCCAGTACTCTTGCCTGGGAAATCTCATGGACAGAGGCGCCTGGCAGGCTACCCCATGGGGTCGCAAAGAATCAGACTTGAATGAGCGACTAAACAACAACTGAGCTGGGCATCACTATGCCCATTTTACAGAACAGGAAGCTGAGCCTCGGAGAGGTTGCTGCTGCTGTTGCTAAGTCGCTTCAGTCGTGTCCGACTCTGTGCGACCCCATAGATGGCAGCCCACCAGGCTCCGCCATCCCTGGGATTCTCCAGGCAGGAACACTGGAGTGGGTTGCCATTTCCTTCTCCAATGCATGAAAGTGAAAGGTGAAAGTGAAGTTGCTCAGTCGTGTCTGACTCGTAGCGACCCCATGGACTGCAACCTCCCAGGCTCCTCTGCCCATGGGATTTTCCAGGCAAGAGTACTGGAGTGGGGTGCCATTGCCTTCTCCGTTGGAGAGGTTAGGTTGCCTGAAGTCTGCATTGTTATAAGGTCGCAGCCAGGACTGAACTCTGGTCTCCTTCTTTACCACCCTGCTTCCTCACCTGAGAAGCTATTCTAAACTCCATTGTTAAAACCGGGAGGCCCAGCTTCATGTTTTTGTGGCTTTGAGTGCTAAATAAAACCGTGATCCATTTGGGGAGACGATGCACACACCACCACCACCACCACTCCCACCCCCTGCCTTTATAACTTTTCACTTCTTTGGAAATAAACAAGAGCTGGTAAATAATCGAGCAGGATTGGGCTAAGCTGTGTTCACCACCTCTAACTTAAGAAACAGGAGATCTAGGCCAGCCTGGACAACTGCTCTCCATTCAGGGAAGAATCCAGTGGAAGGCAGCAACTGAGAGCATCTGTCCTGTGTCAGGTAGACCAGGTTTGAATTCTGACTTCTCTGCTTCTTAGAGAAAGATACTGGACTTGCCTTCTCTAAGTCTAGAACATAGACTGTTGTAAGGATTAAAAATGGTTACAAAACAAAATTTGAAATTCAACCAAATTCTGTCTGAGGATGTAAGTGGCTTTACTTGGTGGTTCTTGTGTTAGGTGATGATCATCCCATCTAACTGGCTTCCCAGGTAGCTCAGTGGTAAAGAACCTGGTTCCCAATGCAGGAGACTTAAGATATGCTTACATTTGATCCCTGGGTGGGGAAGATCCCCTGGAGGAATGCATGGCAGCTCACTTCAGTATTCTTGCCTGGAGAATCCCATGGATAGAGGTGTCTAGAGGGCTCCAGTGAATAGGGTTGCAAAGAGTAGGACACAACTGAAGCGACTACCATGCTACACCATTGAAGTAAATAAATGGATTTTTTAATGCAGTAAATAGGGCTTCCCTCACAGCTCAGTTGGTAAAGAATCTGCCTGCAATGCAGAAGACCCTGGTTCGGTTCCTGGGTCAGGAAGATCCCCTGGAGAAGGGATAGGCTACCCACTCCAGTATTCTTGGGCTTCCCTTGTGGCTCAGCTGGTAAAGAATCCGCCTGCAATGTGGGAGACCTGGGTTCAATCCCTGGATTCGGAAGATCCCCTGGAAAAGGGAAAAGCTACCCACTCCAGTATTCTGTCCTAGAGAATTCCATGGACTGTATAGTCCATGGGATTGCAAAGAGTCGGACACGAGTGAGCAACTTTCACTCACTCACTCACTCAGGGTACTGTACTTGCTGAAGCACAAGAATCCCTGTTTGTTATCTTTATTGACTTTTAATCTACATTGTTTTTTAAATTAATTTTTGTTGAATCATTTGGGCTTCCCTGGTGGGTCAGACGGTAATGCATCTGCCTGCAATGTGGGAGACCCAGGTTTGATCCCTGGGTCAGGAAGATCCCCTGGAGAAGGAAATGGCTACCCACTCCGGTATTCTGACCTGGAGAATTCCATGGACTGTATAGTCTACGGGGTCGCAAAGAGTCGGACACGACTGAGCCACTTTCACTTTCATGCAGTAAATAAATGGCCTCTTTGGTAACTGAGCATGGCAAGTGGGGATCCACACATTGTAAAGGTTTGATTTCCTGGTTCAGTCTTTGACCAAGAGGTGAAAGTTACCAGAGTGGGTTTGTCTACAACCTCAGGTAGTTTTATTTATTATTTATTTCTTTTTTCAGATAAGTGTTGGGAGTATTTTTAAAAAACATCTTTTATTTAATTTGTCACAATATTACTTCTGTTTTATGTTTAAGCCATGAGGCATGTAGAATCTTAGCTTAAAATCCCTATACTTTGCATTGGAAGGTGAAATCTTAACTGTTGGACCACCAGGGATGTCCCCAGGTAATTTTATTTTAGATGGTGATTGTCCAGTAGTCTCTTCAGAGTAGAAAGGCAGTTCAAGCAAAGAATTGGCAACACGTGAGTACTCAGGCGAAAAAAGAAGTGCCA
Organism: Cephalophus harveyi; assembly: GCA_006410635.1. NCBI lineage: Eukaryota > Metazoa > Chordata > Mammalia > Artiodactyla > Bovidae > Cephalophus > Cephalophus harveyi. The sequence goes on along the minus strand of SJYT01061148.1, from coordinate 70,517 downwards.
GGAAGAGCCTGGAGGTCGTGTCAGTCCTGTCTCCTTTCGCTTTAGGATCCTCTTGTGTCTTAATTTTTCATTAGCCTTTTGGTAATGAGTCTTTTAATGAAGCTGTTTTGGAATTTTGAAGCCTTTTGTAAGTTTCTGCATACCAATTAAAGTCAGCCTCCCATTCTAACTGCATAATTTGGGACAATTCTCAAGTGTCCTCGGTGTGCTTCTTAAATGAACAATCCTGTAATTGGAGTGATCCCCGTAATGGCCGCTAAGAGTCAGACACAACTGAGCGACTTCACTTTGACTTTTCACTTTCCTGCATTGGAGAAGGAAATGGCAACCCTCTCCAGTGTTCTTGCCTGGAGAATCCCAGGGATGAGGGAGCTGGTGGGCTGCTGTCTCTGGGGTCACACAGAGTCAGACACGACTGAGCGACTTCACTTTGACTTTTCACTTTCCTGCATTGGAGAAGGAAATGGCAACCCTCTCCAGTGTTCTTGCCTGGAGAATCCCAGGGACGGGGGAGCTGGTGGGCTGCTGTCTCTGGGGTCACACAGAGTCAGACACGACTGAAGTGACTTAGCAGCAGCGGCAGCCATGGTGGCCATTGTGATTCTTGTAAAATCTTGCCATTTGTTCAATACTTGTAACTTCTGGGACTACAGTTGCTCAACCTAAAATGAGCAGGTGTATAGGAAGGTAGTACACTCAGCTCTTTGGTTATAAAGGATCCCATTTCTTTTAGCTAGGCCTTTGGGTTTCTTACATGCTCAGTTACTCAATTGTGTCTGACTCTTTTCGACTCAATGGACTGTAGCCCACCAGGCTCTCTGTCTATGGGATTATCCCATCAGGAATATCGAGTGGGTTGCCATTTCCTGCTCCAGGGGATCTTTCCGCCCCAAGGATAGAACCCGTATCTCCTGCATTGGCAGTCGGACTCTTTACCACTGAGCCACCTGGAAAGCCTTAGAGCCACACTTACCGGCTTCCAGGCATTTCCAATATTCCCATTAGCAATCAGCTTTTATTTACCTGAGGCCCCTCATAGGACCCAGTTCAGCTCGGATTGGACCCAGTCCAATCCCAGGCCCAGTTTGGTTTTCAAATCAGGCCCAGTCTGATCCCGGACCCCGTCCAGTCCTTAAGTTGAACCCAGTCCATCATGAGTTGCCATGGACTTTGGACTGGGAGAAAGGACTGAGTCAGCAGAGCTGAAAGGATGGAGACTGGAGACCGATTCCACCCACGGGGAGAGCTGCAGCTGCCACCAGTGGTTCCCAGCGTGGCATCTGGGGAAGGATTCCAAACAAGCCGGGAACACTGACCAAGCTGTCAGCAGTTCCCAGCACGGGAGTCCAGGGACAGAGTTTAGATGTGGAGTAATCAAACAAAACACTGATTACAGAGACTAGATTGGTGGTTGCCAGAGGCAGAATTTAGGGGTGGGGAGCTGGGCGAAATCGGTGATAGAGGTCAGAATGTCCAAATTTCCAGTGATCAAATGAAAAAGTCCTGCGGGTGTAATGTACGGCAGGGTGACCCTAGTTACTAATACTGTATTGCATATTTGGACGTTGCTAAGAGTAGACCTTAAGTGTTCTCATAACAAGAAAAAAGACAACTTTGTGGCAATGGATGTTAACTAGACTTGGGCGGGGGGTTATTTTGCAATGTATGTAAATATTGACTCATTGTGTTCTGCACCTAAGACTAATACAGTGTTATATGCCAGTTATATCTCACCTAAAAATAAAAAACTCTCCAAATTAGTATTCAGTCATACACCCAAGATTCATTGAAAATGTATCTACGTGGCATTGTGATAAGTTCTGGGAATACAGTACATTACAGAGAGGACAGGGTCCCTGACCAAATTCCTCCTTCTTTAAACTCCACTCAACAAATATTTATTGAGTACCTGGACATGTGGTAGGTACCATACACCAAAAAACCCAACCAACCAATCAAATAAAAAACCAATCCCCAAAACAAATCCAAGCCAAAACCAGACAGATAATAACATAAAATAAAAAACATTGCCCTCCATTTACTCCTTCTTTGCGTGCCTGCCAAGTCCCTTCAGTCATGTCCGACTATGTGGCCCTATGGATTATAGCCTGCCAGGCTCCTCTGTCCATAGGATTCTCCAGGCAAGAATACTGATGTCCTCCTTCAGGGGATATTCCTGACTGAGGGATCAAACCCTCATCTCCTGTGTCTCCTGAACTGGTGGGCGGGTTGTTTACTACTAACCCACCTGGGATGCTCACTGAAAATGAGAAAGACTTTTTCTTTTAATTTTGAAGCTAATTCTTTTAAATTTTTTATTTTGTATTGAGGTATAGCTGATTAACAATTTTTGATATTTTCAGGTGGACAGCGAATGGGCTTATCTATACATATACATGTATCCATTCTTCCCCCAATTCCCCTCCCATCCAGATTGCCACATAACATTGAGTAGAGTTCCCTGTGCTATATAGTAGGTCCTTGTTGGTTTTGTATTTTAAACACAGCAGTGTGTACAGGTCCATCCTAAACTCCTTAACTATCCCTTCCCTGCATCCTTCCCCCACACCTCTAACCATGAGTTCCTTCTCTAAAAGGAAGACTTTCTGGTGACAATATTTTGAGATCAATGATTCTTATTCAAGGCTGTCCCTCTGACTGTGCTTTTTGCTGTCTGCAAAATACATTTCTTTTTGAATACCGGGTTAACTTTCAGCTCACCTTTATTGAGTCCAGGCACTGCGCGCAGAGCCTTTTCCGTCTCACTCTCCTCTCTCAGCAGGTGTGCTGTGGGGAGTTTTCCTGCATCATGTGTTGAGGGTGCTGAGGCAGAGAGTGGATAACTGAGTGGCCAGGCTCCATGCAGCTGGAAATGACAGAGATTTGAACCCAAGTCTCCTGGTTTGAAATTCAAACTTTCCTCCTTTACAGAAAGCAGAACTGAGGGCAAAATTCCAGAATCTTAGCACTGTCTTTTCATTTGCTTCATCCATCGAATGAATCCTTCACTAATTTTCACAGGTACTAATTCTACACAGCTTGCACTTGTTTTGTGTGCTCAATTGCTCAGTGTTGTCCGACTCTTTGCGATCCATGGACTGTAGCCCACCAGGCTCCTCTCTGTCCTTTGAACTTTTCAGGCAAGAAAACTGGAACGAGTTGCCATTTCCCACTCCAGGGAATCTTTCCAACCCAGGGATTGAATCTGTATCTCTCGCATCTTTTGCATCAGCAGGCAGATTCATTATCACTGAGCCACTCTACATAACTACTATCTTTTTAAAGACAAGTTAAAGCCTTTCTGTTGTTGTTAGGCAATGTTTGTGTTTGATTGTGTACTTCATCTATGACCATGAAATAGGAAAAAGGCAAATAGGAGTGACTTCCTTGCTTTGGCTTTGGGAGTCTGAGCTATTTGGACTTATTTTTATAAGTTTGGTCCTGAAAAGCCATTTCAGAATTGTAACTTTTGCCACCACGCAGGGAGAGCAATGTTTTGTTTACATTCTTTTGCCTCAACCCGAGAATTTTGAAGGACTCCACTGTGTGTGGTTTTTCTTAAGGCAACTGATGGAATCTTTCTTAGCTTGTTTCAAACTGTTTTTTTTTTTTTTGATGAAAGAAAATCATAGCTGAATTATCCAGAGTATGTCTGTGAGAAATAACTACTAAGCATTTTGGAAGGGAGTTCTCAGGTACACCTGGCAAAGAACACAGACTCTGCTGCCAGACAGGGTCCTGCCCTGGCTCTGTGACCCCCGTAGGGCTGGTCGGGTTGAGATCATAGGTCTTATTCATATGATGGTGTTGCAGCCCATCTTCTTCCTTGGTGAATTCACATCTGGAAATTTCTCTTGGAAGAAGTTAATAACTGAGCCTTTTGTGATTTCCTCTTGCTGGGTTGAGGTGGGGGGTGGGGGAATGGAGTGTGTTTTCATGGTCTGTGTATGTGAGCAGTGTTATGGTGTTATGTGGCCTTCCCTGTAGCTCAAATGGTAAAGAACCTGCCTGTGATGCAGGAGACGTGGGTTTGATTCCTGGGTTGGGAAGTTCCTCTGGAGAAGGGAATGGCAATCCACTCCAGTATTCTTGCCTGGAGAATTCCATGGACAGAGAAGCCTGGTGGGTACAGTCCATGGGGTCACAAAGAGTCAGACATGACTGAGCAACTAACATACACACACACACATGCTGTTATGTGTGCATATTTAAATCCACATCTTTTCCTTAGCAGGAACTTATTTGCCTATCTCAGTTCCTTCGGGGCTGGGTTATTTCATTTATAATTAATTTTTTTTTAATTGCACAAATGCAGTTTTGCCTTGCAGAAAAAAAGCATCTCACTAACCTCTGGCTCTCCCCACCCATATACTCTTGCACTTTCTAAAAAACGTTTAAGAATCCCCCACTTCCCAATGCAATGTCTGGAGATTTTTCCAACAGAAAACTAGGAAAACAAATTCCTGCTTTCTGTGGCAGTTTCAATACCAGCAGAGGCATCAGCTGTTCACAGCTTTCCCTCTGGGACCACAAAATCAAACAGTAATATTCCTGATATGGACAAAGCTGGGGCTTCAATTATTCAGCAAGAATCCCAGTTGTATAGAGAAAGGAACAGCCAAAGTGGACTCCGCACAGGCCTGGGAGAGAGAAGCTCGGGACTGTCATTTAGATCCCGCCCCTGATGTGGTGCACTCCTGGGCCTGTCTCAGAAGTTTTCTCTGTCTAGGACTTCCGGTTCGAGGTCCATCATCCACAGCTCTTGGCTGTGTTGGGCTTCCCAGGTTGCTAAGTGGTAAAAGAATCCACTTGTCAATGCAGGAGACTCCGGTTCAATCTGGGTAGGTTCAATCCCCTGGAAGAGGAAGACGACCCACTCCAGTGTTTTTCCCTGGAAAATCTCATGGACAGAAGAGCCTGGTGGGCTACAGTTGGACACAACTGAGCAACTGAACTAGCACACACGCACTTGGTTGTGTTGCAGAGAATGGCAGGCTACAGTCCATAGGATTGCAAAGAGTTGGGCACAACTGAAGCCCTGGAGCATGCACATGCATATGTGGGATTTTTTAGTGGTAACATGTGGGGTCTTTAGTTGTGGTTTGTGGGATCTGGTTCCCTAACCAGGAATCGAATCCAGGCCCCCGGCATTGGGAGCGTGGAGTCTTAGCCATTGGACCACCAGGGAAGTTCTTCACTCCAGTTTCTGTTTCCATGTCCACATGGCTGTCTTCCCTAGTGCGTGTCTATGCCTCTTTTGTCCAAAGCTCCCTCTCTTTTCTCTTTTAAAGATATTGGCTACTGAATTAGAATCCACCCTAATCCAGCATGATCTTGTTTTAAATTGATTACATCTGCAAAGACATCACTTTGCCAACAAAGGCCCGTATAGTCAAAGCTATGGTTTTTCTAGTAGTCATATACAGATGTGAGAGCTGGACAATAAAAAAGGCAGAGCACTGAAGAACTGATGCCTTCAAGCTGAGGTCTGAAGAAGACTGGAGAAGACTCCACTGGAGAACACTCTTGACAGTCCCTTGGACAACAAGGAGATCAACCCTGAATATTCACTGGAAGGACTGATGCTGAAGCTAAAGCTCCAGTACTTTGGCCACCTGTTGCGAAGAGCCCAGTCATTGGAGAAGACCCCGATACTGGGAAAGATTGAGAGCAGGAGGAGAAGGGGGTGACTGAGGAGGAGATGGTTGCATGGCTTCATTGAGTCAATGGATGTGAGTTTGAGCAAACTCTGGGAGATGCTGAAGGACAGGGAAGCCTGGCATGCTGTAGTCTATGGGGTTGCAAAGAATCAGATACAACTGAGGACTGAGCAACAACAGCAAAGACTCTACGTCCACATAAGATCACATTCACAGGTACCTGAAATTAGAATTTAACTTCTCTTTGTTAGGGACACAGTTCAACCCACAACAGAGAGTATGCTGCTGCTGCTAAGTCGCTTCAGTCGTGTCCGACTCTGTGCGACCCCATAGATGGCAGCCCATCAAGCTCTGCCATCCCCGGGATTCTCCAGGCAAGAACACTGGAGAATCCAGTGCATGAAAATGAAAAGTGAAAGTGAAGTTGCTCAGTCGTGTTAGACTCGTAGCGACCCCATGGACTGCAGCCCACCAGACTCCTCTGTCCATGGAATTTTCCAGGCAAGAGTACTGGAGTGGGGTGCCATTGCCTTCTCCGACAGAGAGTATAAAAGTGTGTATTTTTGTGTGTGCTTGTATTGGGTTGGCCAAAAAGTTCTTTTGGGCATTTCCATAAAATGTTTATGGAAAAATCTGAATGAACTTTCAGGCCAACTCAATAGTATAGGGGACAAGAGTAGAAACAGTGTTTCTCTGAATAGACACTATTTTGTCGATTTGATTTTGAAATCATGTAAATACTCAATTATAGAATAAAAGTTAAATGAAAAGTTCTAGAAATTAAAAGCATAATGAAATAAATGAATCACCAGAACACTGAATATGTGGCTCAACTATATAGAAAGAAATTATTTCAGGTGACTTTAAAGCACACATTGACTTTGTTTCCCTAGTGGAATATGTCCTAAAGAAAATAGAATTGAAAAAAAATTCTTGAACTGTTTTCAGTGATCATGTGGTGGGTGGTAGTGTTGGCATTTTTATTTTAAGACTGTTGAATGTGTATCATGTAGATAAAGAGAGTAGTTCTGTTTATATTATTGAGAAATGAGATTTGGGGATAGGAGAAAGTACAAAAGATGTTTAACATGAGGCTAAGTTATAAACAAGTTATCAACCTTGTAGTCCTAAAGTTAAATCAGAAATATAAATTCAAATTCATGATATATCTTACTTAAAACAACCACAAAATGCTACTAACATGTTTCTAGCTCTGTTCACTTAAAAGACTTGGAAATAAAGGCAACCCCAGTAGTAATTAGCAAACTTAATGCCAAGATCCTGATCTGCCAGCATCATTTCCTTCTCAAAGAAACCAGGGTTCCTCAGAAAAAATGGCAACTCTGTGGCAGGAATTGTTCATGATGAACCTGTAACATCTCATCACAGTACAGAATACAGATACCAAAAATTACCAGAGGTATTTCCAAAGGGCTCAAGGGTCAACTTGAAGAAGCCCCCAGTGCAAACATTGGGACCATTTAGTTATCAATAACAGTAATAACTGTTATGAACTGAAACATTTCAACTATGATTTAATAATGAATCAAAAGCAAAAATACCCTCAATGATCACCTATGGAGAATGCTAGGGAACCAACTCATTATTTTGAAAATCAAGCATTTATCCTGTCGCTCTTACACAAATCAGACCTCAGAGTAATAAAATAATTGATGAGGGGAAGAAGTTTACTGAAATATTCAAGCCAACAAAAGAAAAAGGAAAGAAGCATAGAAAACACTAGAAAGTTATCATTTTGGAACGAATGAAATAATGGAACTTGGTAATGATCACAAATGACTACTAACAGAAAAGAAAAACTTCAGGACACTAGTGTCCACTGATAGAAGAATGCACTTCACCTGTGGAGTTGTTTGGCCACTCATTTGTGTCCTACTCTTGCAACCCAATGAACTGTAGCCCACCAGCTTCCTTTGTCCATGGAATTTCTGTGCAAGAATACTGCAGTGGGTTGCCATGCCCTCCTCCAGGGGATATTCCCTACTCAGGGATGGAACTTGCATTTCCTGCATTGGCAGGTGGATTCTTTACCACTGAGCCACCGGGGGAAGCCCATGCTATGGAGTGTTACTGCCAAAAATGGGACCAAAATCCGAGGAAGCCTTAAGTCCTTTCAACTTAGAGGGACTACATGGGACAGAGAAATATGGTAAACAATATCACAGGGATGTAAGAGTGAAACTCGAGCGGTGGGAATCTCCATAGGACAAATTGCCCTGGCTTCTTCAACATGTAAGTTTCAAGGAACCCCGCCCCCCCAACTCCCCCCGCCAAAGGAAGAGAAATAGAGATGAGACCTCTGGATTAAAAAGTCTTCAGATACATTTCAAGTGATTGCAATGTATGCATTGTATTTGGAATCTTTCTCAAATAAACTAAAAATGTTTATAAATGAGGAATTTGGGGCAATTTGAGCACTGTTTGGATATCTAATCATATTTTTAGATGTGATAATGATATTGTGGTTATGTTTTCTGAAAAGAATGCATACTGAAAAATTGAAACAGTGGAATGACATGAAGTTTGAGATTAATTTTAAAAGAGACTGGGTAGAGTTTAGATGAAACCAAGAAATTGGCCTTGAGTTGATAATTTGTTGAATCAAGGTGGTGGGTACATACTAAGCTTATTATGATATATTTTTAAAATAAATATTTGACATTTTTTATAATAAAAAGTTTTTTTTTTTTGAGTGATATTTAGGGGAAGTTGAACAGATTACTACAGCAAGAGCGGCCAAATCAATTCTATGTTAAATACATTTTAGCAGCAATTGCTGCTGAAATCACTGGCAGTTTAGCTGGTAATAAACGTAGTGAAGACAATAAAAACAAATATAAACATTTATTGGTTGCTAACCATGTTCTTGTTGCTTTATATATATTACCTTACTTAATCCTCATAAAATAATTGAGATGGTAACTGAAATATCCATTTTAAAAATTTACTTATTTTTAAAGCCAGTCTTTTTTTTTTTTTTTGGCCATGCCATGCAACCTGTGGGATCTTAGTTCCCTGACCAGGGATTGAACCTGGACCACATCAGTGAAAGCCCCAAGCCCTAACCACTGGGCCACTAGTGAATTCCCATGAAATCCCTGTCTTCTGGTTGGGGTCACTGAGACTCAGGGAAGTGGCTTACCTTGCCTGGCAGATTAGAACTCTGGCTTTCTGGTATCCGTTTCCTATATTACCTTCCAGGCTTTCCCTTATGAAACACTTTGCACTGTGGGCTATGATTTTTCCTCTGGCTTCCCCCAAAACTTTTGTATTATTCTCTTTTCTCTCCTCTTTTTTTCAAATTCTCATCCGTTTCTGAAGATCCAGGTTATACCTCCCACCACTCTGACTTGTCAAGGTTTCTTCCTCTTCGGGATCCTTATTTTACTTTCAGTTAAGGTGGAAATTGTGTGTTGACCTATGACGTCTTTCTTTTTTGAAAAAAAAAAAAGAAAGACGTATTTTTGGCTATGTTGGGTCTTAGTTGTGGCGCATGAGCTCTTTAGTTGTGGCACTCAGCTTCTCTCTAGTTGTGGCTCTTGGGCTTCAGAGTTGTGTGCTCTGTCCTTGTGGTGTGTGGGTTTAGTTGCTCCACGGCATGTGGGATCTTAGTTCCCTGACCACGGATTGAACCTGCCTCCCCTGCTTTGAGAATCCCATGGACGGAAGAGCCTGGTAGGCTACAGTCCTCGGGGTCGCAAAGAGTCGGACACGACTGAGCGACTTCACCTTCACCTTCCCCTGCTTTGAAGGCAGATTCTTAACCACTGGACCACTAGGGAAGTCCCTGTCTTCCATAGTATTGTCTTGAGTTGCTATTAAAATCCTTGTTTAATTTTACTTGTTCTAGTCTAATGTCCCCAGCTAGCTTTGTAAACATCCTGAGGTTGTAACAGTGTCTTATGCTTTGTAGCCCTCAAAAAGGTTGGCGTGATGCCTTGCATGATAAATTTGTGCTGGCTAATGGAGATTGTTTGGAGACTTGATAGCTAATGACAATCAGGATAGCTTCCTTTATGCCAGTTCTAGAGAGGGTATTTATATGTACAGGGAGAATTGGCAAGTCTAAAATATTAAATTGTCCTCATAAAAGTCCATGTTCAGGCTTGTCTTCACTCCTCTTGTTGCCTGTGACATGACATCCTACACTCTTCACCTCTCTCTGAATCCTATAGTCACTCTTAGTGGAGGGAAGAGGAGTGAGCCATCTACTAGGTGAGTCTCAGAAGGAGTAGAGCTTGCTCATTTTTCAACCCGAGTCCCAGTTTTCTGATGCAGAAAATGTGTGTACTTGCCTGTAACTTACAGTAACTTACACAGGACTGGTCCACCCAGTGTCTGGGGCTGGGAGAAGGAGGACTTGGTTATAGAACTCCGTATTTCCTTTGACACAGCGAATAATTTTAATTCTGTTATGCATGCGTGCATGCTAAGTTGCATCCGATTCTGTGCGACCCCATGGACTGTAGCCTGCCAGGCTTCTCTATCTGTGGGGTTTTCCAGGCAAGAATACTGGAATTGGGTTGCCATTTCCTCCTCCAGGGGATCTTCCCAACCCAAGGATGGAACCCTGAGCCACTTATGTCTCCTGGATTGGCCGGCAGGTTCTTTACCACTAGTGCCACCTGGGAGGCCCATTGTGCATCATTTACAAGCTTATTTATCCCTCCTGTCTTGAGACAAATTCTCCTACAGCTTTATCAGGAACAAAAGTGTGAAAGTGTTAGTCGCTCAGTTGTGTCCGACTTTTTGCGACTCCACGGACTGTAGCCTCTGTCCATGGGATTTCACAGGCAAGAATACTGGAGTGGGTTGCCATTTCCTTCCTGACCCAGGGATCGAATCCAAGTCTCCCGCATTGCAGGTGGATTCCTTATCACCTGAGCCACTGGGGGAAGCCATCGGGGACAAAGGCGATCGTTTATTGTCATCTTTATGGCTCTGTGTGTCAATTCTGAACTTGACTGGGGCAAAGGAGTGTGTTACTTAGAAGCCTTCCAAACCTCAACAATGTAAAGAGTGGGTGTTTAAGAATTAGTCTCATCAGTAGCAGGAATTAACTTGATGAAAAGCCAGGGATTCTGAAAGGCTCAGTCCTGTAAGTCTATTTTGTGGAAAACAGAAACCACAGATGGAGTGATGGAGTGGGAACCCTCCACGGCCCCTGTCCACTCTGAGATGATCTGGTGCTATGCTAGAGGAGGATGATGACTGATGAGAAAGGAGATGGCAGGAGCTCCAAGGGGTTGGTTTTCACCTCAAGGGGGAGGAGCAAAGAGGAAATGGAGAAGTCAAGTAGGATAAAAACCATGTAAAAGAAGTTATGGGCTAAAGACTGAGATTGACGAGTGAATAAAACAGGAGGGATTTCAGATACAGAGTGTATTTTAACAAGGTCAAGCAACTGCTACATTCTTTTTACTTTCTGAGATTTTAAGAATTTTGGATACTTAACTGTAATATATTCCCTTCATAATTCCATAATCAAGTGAGCAATCACAGTTTAGGAAACTAGGACATCCTCACGCTTATGAATTTTTCCCATCACACATTGCCTATGTACATGAACACAGTGGTCATTGTATTATCATGAATGCTAACATTTCCCCTCCGGAAACTGATTAGACTCAAAATCTATCTTCAAATTTTTACTTAAAAAGAAATTTATAAAAATTTCTGAACCTTGAATAGGAGAAACAGCTGAAGGTGGGGCATGATCGCTCCTCTGTGTGTTGTGATGAACCTGTTTGGGTTTTATGAAGTAGTGTCTTGTGGAGGGGGAAAACAAGCCTTAATTAGCTCATTAGCTCTGATTTTACTTTTATAGTGTAAACAGTCTTTTGCAGAAGTTATAATTACTTATAGATGCTAATGCTGACTGTACTTTAAAATCTAAAAATTGCTGTCACTGAAGTTGTGTCTTGAAAATATGTTTATCTATCTTAGTGCAAATGCTCTCTAGAATCCTGGAAAGCATTAAAAAAAATTTTTTTTTGAGGCATTTAAGCTCAACAGCTAATGGAAGATCATGTATTTAAATAATTTACACTTCCATCTGGTTTGAAGAACACCAGGTGGAAATTGCTGATCAGGATGAGTCTGCTACATGGAAGGCAATGTTTGCTCAAAATAAATGAAAGACAAACATTTCCATGCATCCCATCTTTCTGTCTGTGTGGGTAGACTCCTGTCTCCTGTTCTCCGGTCCCGGATCCTGTCTCTTACATTCACTGTGAACTGATGGGGTTCCAGAAGGAACACGACGCACTGAGTGACTTCCTCTGTTTTATTTTCTTCCTCACAATCTTTTGATCATAAGCAATCATTGTCCGCCTCTCTCATCCTTTCGCCCTGCCAACCTGAAATCAAAAGGGGCTGTCCCCTTGCTGTGGGAGAGAGGGAGCTGAGCTTCCTGGATGTGCTTCTCCTTGTTGCCGGGCCAACTGGCAACTTGTATGTTTCCCACTGAGCTTCACAGTGTGTTGTCAAAAGCATGGTTTTGTGAGTTGACTTTTGATCGGCACTTACTGTATCTTACCTGTCAACTCCGCAGCGGACTTCCTCATTTACGGCATGTGGCCTGCGAGCACAGACCAAACCCTTCCAGCCAAGAAGAGCCCCGCAGAGCACATGGCTCTGCTCCCCGGCTCTCTCCAGCTCATCCTGTTTTGTCAGATGCCTTCTCCTGTGTGAGGACGTTTTCGGCGTGTATGAGCGTCTGCGCATCTGTGTGTGTCATTTTAGGGTAGATAAAAGAATGGGAACCATTCTTGCTGTGAAGCCAACACAGTCAAAAAATGGAACTTTTTGTTTTCAGCATCGTAAGGAAGAGTTCCCGGCTACGAAGGGTAATTGTTCCCAGGGCAGTGAACCAACTCACCTACCAGTGTCTCAGCTTCCATAGGGGAGCAGGAAATGGTTATCATAAACAGAGTCAGAGCTGAGAAAAGCAGCCTTTCTGGTCCATGTGCTTCAAAACCTCATGGTCTCCATGCACTACCAGTATGACATAAAAGTTTGCCTACCCAGCCTCTGAGACTCCCCAGGGAAACAAGATCACAGCGTCTGCAGCACCTTCAAACTCATCTTCTTCTCCAAAACCAAACAAAATACAAATTCCAAATGTGTCGAGTTTTATTCTAGGTTTAGAAATAACACTTTTCCGAGCCATTTCTAAATTTGACAGTCTTCCCTCTCTCATTGCTAGCAACAGCCTGAGCTGGACTTGGCGGGGTGTGGGGAGACCTTGGGTAGTGCCTGAGTTGACTGCTTCTCTGGCTCTCACAGCTATCAGGGAATCTCTGAGGAGCCCTTTGTTTCCTGTAAAAAAAATATGGGTGACGGGAAGGAAGAGTGTTGGATGGAATTGCTTGGGGGCATTTTTCGATATTGTTAGGCCACTCAACTTCAAACGGGCAATAGTCATTCCTATCATCACTTTCCCTGCTCATCTCTTTTAAAAAATTAAGTAAAAAAAAAATGGCTATGCTTAGTCTTCTTTGTTGCAAGCAGACTTTCTCTAGTCGTGTCGAGCAGGGGCTCCGCTTCATTGCAATGCACAGGCTTCACCCTGAGATGGCTTCTCTTGTGCAGAGCAGAGCTCTAGGCGCTCGGGTGTCAGTAGTTGCGGCACATGGGCTTACTTGCTCCATGGCATGTGGAATCTTCCGGGACCAGGGATCGAACTCGTATTCCCTGCCTTGGCAGGCAGGTTCTTATTCACTGAACCACCAGGGAAGACCTCCCTGCTCATCTCTTGGCTGCACACTGGGGAGTGGACTGGAAAGGGGGCTTGCTAGGAGCTGTGGGCATTGAGACACCACTGTGGCCTCCTCTCCCTTCCCGCGTGTAGCCTGGGAGTGGCAAGGGGCTGAGGCTGGTGTATATGGAATTGGGGGCTCCCAACAGTCCCTGTGTTCCCAGCCCCCTTCAGGTGGTACCACCCCAGGGGTCACACTGCCTTATGAAGTATGGAAAGCATATGTCAGAACCAGCCTGGTGAGCTTGGGGGGATACTGCCTAATAACTTAATTGTCACATTGAGCACATGGGGCTCATGATGGGGGCTCTGGAAATGCCTTCATTCATTTCCTACAATGCTTTCTTCCCCTTCTGCCCTTAGGACTGTGCATGTGTGCCAAGTTGCCAAGTCATGTTCAGCTCTTTGTGACTCCATGGACTGTAGCCCGCCAGGTTCCTCTGTCTGTGGGATTCTCTGGGCAAGAATTCTGGAGTGGGTTGCCATGCCCTCCTCCAGGGGATCTTCCTGACCCAGGGATTGAACCTGTCTCTTACGTCACCTGCATTGGCAGGCAGGTTCTTTACCACTAGTGCCACCTGGAAAGCTTGCCCTTAGCCTCTTGATTTTCTGGTTACTTCCAGGAAACTAAACTTCCAATAAACTCTGATTATCTTTAGAAAAAATTCATGCCAGTTTAGTCATTAATATGTCAAGCTAGGCTAATAAATCACTGGTTTTCTTTTAATGGTTAACTTTTCCTTCAGCTTGAGCCTTACAGGCCTGGGTGGTACTGGTCTTGCCTTGTGTGCCCCATACAGAGCTGTGCTTCTCTGGCACCAGAGTTGGATATGGCATGGAGGAGGAGAGAGGTGGGGAGGTCTTGCTGTTGGCATGCATGTTCCCTGGACTTGGGAGATTTGTGAAACGACTTTTCTCTTGTAGGGTGCAGTGTCATGTATGGTTCTCAGCCTGGGAATGCAGCAGTTCACCTTGTTTGGGTCACCTCCCCTATCTGGGTGGCTCCTGAGTTACTAGCCTTCTCATATGAAGACACCCAGGAGCCCTTTGTCCTAGGAGCACATGGCGGCCCTTTGTTGTTTAGTTGCTCAGTCATCTCCAATTTTTTTGCAACCCCATGGACTGTAGCCCACCAGACTCCTCTGTCCATGGGATTTTCCAGGCAAGAATACTGAAATGGGTCTGCTAATTCCTTCTCTAGGGGATCTTCCCAACTCAGGGATTGAACCCACATCTCCTGCATATGGCAGCCCAGAAAGCCATCACAATATCTGGCCGTCATCTTCCTCTCTTTGAAAATCCCAGAGTCAGACACCAGTCCAAGATGTACCCCCAGCTCTAGAGGATGCATGGCAGGCTCTCAGAGGGGTCTCATTGAAATCTTCTTAGACTTGAGGTCAGTGGAATGCATTGACTTGTATCCCAAGTCCCTTAATCTCAGGGAGGGCTGCCACTCACAGCATACAGAAGTTCTCCAAAAAGTCCTCTTATAATCTCTCTCTCTCTCTTTTTTTTTTTCAGTATTCGTAATCTTTTCTGGGCTGAGGATGGGTAGTCAGCAAAGCATTAAATCCTAGTCCTTAAGCAAGTCCCATGCACGTTCTAACTGGTGGTCTTGCATCTCACTTTGAAATGTGATATTTATTGTCTTGCAGCCTCTGCTTAAATTAAAGTCAAAGTGATTTATTTAACATCTGGTTACATTAAATCAAAGTTTGAGTTTAAAAACCGAAGCATTATGTTCATATGGATATGTGAATATCTATGCATCCTAAGTTGAACAACATAAAATTTAAAGTTTGTCTTCAGCATCCTCTTTAAGTAATTACATGTGCATTTGAATGAAGAGCTCAAAGGGGAAACAAAATCTCCCCTAAGTGGAGAAGTTCTATTGCTTGTTTCTAACTAGACAATATCGTAAGCTTCAAGATGTAGGCAGAAGAGTTATTCAATATTTTGGACACTTTTCTTCAATAGCACAATGTTTTTCAGCAGCCAAGTGGAATAGTTTTCAAAATGGAAGAGTTGAGATTAACAACAAAAGCAATAATTAAACCAACAGTACTTAATAGACCATTCATACTGTCATAGTTCTTAAGGGCTGTGTGGAAATTGGCCATCAGACCCTCACAACAATCAAATGTGAGGAGGTGACGTTATTCTCATTTGATAAAGTTTTAGCAATTTAAGGCTATATAGATTTTAGATGATGGAGTTTATATTTTAATCCAGGAAGTCTAACTTCATAGTTGATTTTCTTCAGAAGATTGAACTGAGTGATTTGAAGCTTGAAATTTCCTGTAAAACAGGGCAACCTAGAGCTTTATATGCTTTCTCAATCCTTTGACTTCACTCAATTCAGTCATTTCATTTACTTATTTTAAATAATCTTACCTATTGAAATGGTCTGCTTCTGTGAGCATGGGAGTATCAAGGCAAAGAGAAAGAATTTTTTTTTTTTAAACTAAGGTGTAATTGACATATAACATGTTAGTTTCATGTGTACAGTGTAATGATTCAATATTTGTACATATTGTGAAATGATTCCCACAATAAGTCTAGTTTACATCCATCACTGTACATAGTTATAACATTTCTTTTTTCATGTTATGAGAACTTTTAGGATCTATTCTCTTAGAAACTTTCAAATATGCAATACTGTCTTGTTAACTATAGCCACCATGCTATATATACATTACATGTGCATGACTTACTGATTTTGTAACTGGAAATTTATATCTATTGACCACCTCATCCATTTTAGTCACACCCCATTCCTACCTTTGGCAAAAACCAGTCTGTTCTTTGTATCTGTGAGCTCATTTTTGTGTGTTATATTTTGCTTTTGGATTCCATATTTAAATGATATCACATGGTATTTGTCTGACTTACTTAATGGAATGTCCTCAAGGTCCGTCCAAGTTGTTACAAATGGCAAGATTTCATTCTTTTTTATGGCTGAGTATTATTGTTGTTGTTTTTCAGTCACCCAGTTGTGTCTGATCCTTTGTGACCCCATGGACTGCAGCACGCCAGGCCTCCAGTCCCTCACCATCTCGGAGTTTGCTCAAGTTCACGTTCATTGCACCAGTGAGGCCATCCAGCCATCTCATGCTCTGATGCCTTCTGCTTCTTCTGCCCTCAATCTTTCCCAGCATCAGAGACTTTTTCAATGAGTCGTCTGTTCACATCAGGTGACCAGAAGTCTGGTGCTTCAGCTTCAGCATCAGTCCTTCCAGTGAATATTCAGAGCTGACTGAAGGAGGGAATGGCACACCACCCCATATACTTGCTGTGGGAACCTCATGAACTGTATAAAAGGCTGAGTATTATTCCATTGTAGGTCTGTATCACACTTTCTTTATCCATTTATCTGTTGATGGACATGTAGGTTATTTCCATGTCTCGGCTATTATAATACTGCAGTGAATGTGGGGGGTGCATATAGCTCGTTGAATTAATGTTTTCATTTTCTTCAGGTAAATACCCAGAAGTGGAATTTTTAACTTTTTGAGGAAACTCCATACTGTCTTCCATAGTGGTTGTACCAATTTGGCAAGTTGTTTTTTTTTTTTTTAATTAAAAAAAAGCTCTTTATTGAGGTATGTTTGACATGTAAAAAGCTGTGCATGTTAAATGTATACAACTTGATAAGTTTGGGGATAAGCATACACCCGTGAGGGCTTCCCTTGAAGCTCAGTTGGTGAAGAATCTGCCTGCAGTGCAGGAGACCTGGGTTTGATTCTTGGGTTAGGAAGATCCCCTGGAGAAGGAAATGGAAACTCATGCCAGTATTCTTGCCTGGAGAATCTGATGAACAGAGGAGCCTGACAGGCTACAGTCCATGGTGTTGCAAGAGTCGGACATGACTTAGTGACTAAACCACCACCACCATACACCTGTGAGACTATCGCCTCCATCAATGCATGGATATTGATATATCATCTCCCCAAGTTTCCTCCAGCTCCCTTGATTATCATTATCATTTTGGGGGGTAGTGAGAAGGCTCGACATTCCATCTACTCTCTTAGCAAACTTTCAGTATAAAGTAAGTCTGTTAGCTGTATGCTTCATGCTGGATAGCAGATCTCCAGAATTTATTTATCTTGCGTAACTGGAACACTGACCATCATTTTCCCATTTTTCTCTCCCTCCTGTCAAGGAAGAAAGGTTTTGTTTTTTTTTTTTTTTTTTTGGCAGTGCCTCAGGGCAAGTGGAATCTTAGCTCCCCAACCAGGGATCAAATATGTACCTGCTGCAGTGGAAGGGTGGAGTTTTAGCTGCTGGTTTGCCAGGGAAGCCTAAAAGAAGAGCAGGTTTTATAAGAATGGGGCTAAATGTTCTTCTATAAACTTTCTTTGCCACTTTCATCAACCTTTGAGAGACTTCATTTAGTACATTTTTTTCAATGAATAGTGTTAGCCATATGTCATTGCTACTCCCTCACTGATCTGATTGCTATTTTCTTGGAACCCAAGGACTTCTTTACTCAGGTTGATATTTATAGATGCAGAATGGGCCATTCTGTAACCATATTTGGTTGGCTTCCTAAATAAAGGGAAAGGTCAGGTCTGAAACTGACCACTTGGAAAACTCAAGTGGACCAATACCTCAGTTCAGTTCAATTCAGTTCACTTCAGTCGCCAGTCATGTCTGACTCTTTGTGACCCCATGAATCACAACACGCCAAGCCCCCCTGTCCATCACCAACTCCCGGAGTTCACTTAAACTTATGTCCATCGAGTTGGTGATGCCATACAGCCATCTCATCCTCGGCCGTCCCCTTCTCCTCCTGCCCCCAATCCCTCCCAGCATCAGAGTCTTTTCCAATGAGTTAACTCTTCACATGAGGTGGTGATCTGCTTTAGGATGGACTGGTTGGATCTCCTTGCAGTCCAAAGGACTCTCAGGAGTCTTCTCCAACACCACAGTTCAAAAGCATCAATTCTTCGGCACTTAGCTTTCTTCACAATCCAA